>JAOYNC020085934.1:0-47530 GCA_025802115.2 Bertia moriformis
GCCACAGGCAGGCCAGGAACGAGATGGTGCAGGAGATGAAGACGGTGCCGCGCCGGCCGAATG
Source organism: Bertia moriformis (assembly GCA_025802115.2). Classification (NCBI taxonomy): domain Eukaryota; kingdom Fungi; phylum Ascomycota; class Sordariomycetes; order Coronophorales; family Bertiaceae; genus Bertia; species Bertia moriformis. The sequence goes on from JAOYNC020085934.1 coordinate 64, forward strand.
CGCGGTTCATCGGGTCCGTGAGCCAGCACCCGACCAGGGCGCAGCACAGGTACGGGGCCGAGTTGACCAGGCCGAGCAGCCAGGTGTCCCGCTGGCTGTCGGAGCCGATGCCGAACTCGCGCTTGAAGAAGGTCTGGGCCCCGTTGATGACGGTCTCGTCCATGCCCTGGACGGCGGCGCAGAGGGAGCAGACTGGAGGAAAAAGGGGGTTGGTAAGAGGCGGACATGGGTTTGACTACTACGATTATATCATCGCCTAGCTTGACTACTACTCACTGACGACGACGCTGTAGAGCATCCGGGGGTTGGCCCGCCACTTGTTGGTGATCTCCAGCCGCATCGCGTCCTTCTCGGACTCGGTCAGGCCTTCAATCCGGTCGAACCGGTTGTTGCTGCCGGCGATCTGGGCCCCGAGCCGGAACGCGCGGATGTCGTCCGGATCGTCGAACCCGTTCTCGCGGCAGTACTGCTCGCCCCGGGCGGCCAGCTGGGGGAGGGAGAGGCCGGCGAGCGGGTTCGCGATCACGGCAGAGGCTTGGGAGCGCGTCAGGTGGGCGGCTTGCTCCTCGACCGAGGCCTTGCCGCCGACGGGCCCCGGCAGGGCGGCCACATGCGAACCCGATGAGAACCGGTCCGCGTCGCCGCCCGCCGCCGTCACGCGATCCTCCATGACGGGCGATGGATGTGAAGGTCTGCCTTAAGCTGCGAAGAAGGGGGACAAGAGATTGGACCGAGGAGGGAGGAGGGAGGAGGAAGGGGGGGGGGAAGAGGGGAGGGCAGGCGTGGCAGTCAGTGGTAGGTCTTGAACCACAAGGCAATGAGAACCGGCAGTTGAATGTGGGGAGCAGAAGCGGATGGGGCAAGAGGGGGGGGGAGGGGACAAATAGGGAGGAGGCAGAGACGCCAAGGCTCGAAGGAGACGGGGTAGGGGACCGGAATGTAAATGCATAAATAGCTACCCCACCGGCAGAGCGAGAGGCACCATCAGAGCAGGAAGGGCGCCAGGAAGGGCGCCAAGCCCAGGGTGACGACGAGGGCGGGAAGAAGTCGAGGCAGGCCCGCTGCCGGTGGAGGTAATCCCCTCCTCCTCGACAAGTCAGTAGGCACAGCTGCGGCCCTGCAGAGCGCCAGGTTCGAGGAATAATCCAGATGGCGCAGCGGCCAGCGCCGGCAGGAGATCTCGCGGGGACAGTCTCGGTGCGCCCCTCCCCCCGGCGGCGGCGTCATTTCAGGCCGGTCGCGAGTGCGAACGACCATTTCGCATCCAACTGTCTGTCTCTGTACTTCAAATCTCGGTTGCCGCAGGCCGGCCGGCCAGCCGCACACCCTCCTGTTTTGCAGCAGCGCGAAATTCCCACCACAGGCAGGGAGTGGACCGCAACGCGAGGAGGCTTCTCCGCGGCAGGGCAAAGAAGAAGGCAGAAAGAAAAGATGATCGGGCCGGGATTGCGACCGACGTCATCGTATTCATCCCGGATCGACGATCGACGTCAGCACGAATCCTTCTGGGTATCCGCCGCCGAGCCTAGCGCCACCGCCTTCTTGCGCCGAAGAACCCGAGGCAGTCAAGAGGTAAAAGAAAGGTAAGGCAAAGAGCCAGCCAGCTGAACGAACCTCGACCCTCGTTACTCGACCGGGAGGATGAGACACGGTGTCACATGAGGCCCGCCGGAGCTATGAGATGGGGGCGGCGGCGGCGGCGGCGGCGGCAGCAGCGCAGGGACAGGGATCAGCTTGTCGGGTTGCTATGGGATGACGTAGCGCGGGTGAGCACTTGTCTGCGGCGAGGAAGAGAATTGGAGGAAGCGGGCGCCAAGAAAACAAAACCCATGTATGTCAGTGGCGTCTCGTCGTCGAGGAGGGTCGGGGAGGCATGCAGCGGTCTGAATTTTCCCCATCCCATTTCCTGACGACTCCGCTCAGGTAAGCCAACGGCGAGGGAGTCAGCTAGCATGCCAAGCAACGTAACACCGACGGGCAAATGAAAAAAAATAAAAACTAAAAATAAAAGGTCGGTGCACCGAGCGGGGGCTGCCAGGCCAAATGCAGTTCGATTCCGCGGCGGCGGATTTGAGCCCGTTTAATGGCGCGAGAGAGGCCGTTATCTGCTTGGCAAGATTCCACATCGTCTTTTGCGTCTGCTTTGCGGGGCCTGCCGTGATCGGCCAGCCAGCCGCGCTATCGAAAGGGCGAGGCGGGGCGAGAGAGACCGGGCGAGGAGAGGCAAGACAAGAGAGACGAGATGCGGCGGCCGCGTAACGCTAGCTCGAGATCTCGTCCCGGACAGTGTGGGTGGTGCAGCGGTGGCGGTGGTGCCCCCACATGTGGTCGGAATCGGAATCGGAATCGGGGTCGCTTCTCCGGCCCGTACCCGAACTCGCACGGCCCTCGCTGCTCGCGCCTTTCTCGGGTCGCCGACCCCATCCCCCACCCGGAATCGTCGGACGGCGGCTACTTTTAGCACCCCCCACGGCGCATTCCGAGAAAGGCCGCAGCTAGCGGTGCCATGTGACCGCCGTGCCGGCGCCAGTCCCGGCTTGATTGCCAGAACGGGCAAGTCGGCACGCGGCCTGGGACGGCGATCTGGGGCTCTGGGTTCCGGGGGGGGCCAAAGATCGTCAGACCACGTGGCGATGTTGAGCTGACCCGATGGGGCCGGCCGCGGGTGCTGGCGAGGTGGGTGGGCGCGTGCTTCATCTGCCCAAGTCAGGGAATATTGGTTCGGCTATGAAAGCGGCCTTTTATTAGGGCCTCTCGCCTCACGTGGCCGATTCATAGGGTGGAAACGCCAAGTCCCTGTCCGTTGTTGCAACCCTCACGATCAAATTTCTCCGCGTCACCAGCGGATGCGCGCCTGACTACACACATACCGAGGGCCCTTTTCTGGTTCGTCTTCTTCTTCTTCTTCTTCTTCTTCTTCTTCTTCTTCTTCTTCTTCCTTCTTACGCTAGGCGGGCGACCCCGGACCCCGCTTCCCCCATCCCCACCCGCCCCCGGAGCCGGCCGGGCCGGCTAGTCCCTCCAGGAAGCGGGCCAGCCCCCACGCGCCCGGGTCCGGCACCCGCTCCCAGCCGTCTCCGCCGACGTACACAGACCGCCCCAGGGCCGGCCGCATACCCTTGGTCCCCTCGGCGCCCTTCCTCGCGGCGGCGGCGGCGGCCTGCACGTCGCCACCCCGAGTGAGCTCCTCGACGAATGGCGTCAGCGCGTCCACCAAAGTCCGGTCGCCGGGTCGGGCTGGCGAGTAGCGGCCGAGGGCCTCGCTTGCGCTCTGCAGGGCCTGGGCCCAGATCGCCCGAGTCACATCCGTCTCACCGCCGGTTTCGGTTTGCTGCTGCTGCTGCCCCTGCTGCTGCCCGGCCGCCACTGCGGCCGCGCGCAGGGCAGAAGTGAGGGCGCTGAGGAAGATGCTGTAGAGTGCGCCCGAGGTGCCGTCCATGGACGTCTCCACGACTGAGGTCATGGCGGCGAGGTCGATGACCACGTCGCCGGTGAGGGGGCAAGTGCCGAGGTGGTCAAGGATTGCTGTAGTAGTAGTGAGAGATGATTGTTAGCACGGCCGGCGCTGGTGCGGCATCGCTCAAGACATGCGGGGGGATGGTGTGAATGTGAATGTTATGTGCCTGCTCACCCTCGGCCCCCCTCTTCATGCACGTGCCGCAGTCGCCATCCCCGACGACGGTGTCGAACTTGGTGATCTCGGGCTCGACCTGGACGACCCGCTCGAGCGCCCGCCGCAGGGCCGACTCGGCCGTCTTGGGGTCGATGCGCAGCCCGCTGGGGCGCTCCGGCTGCCTGGCCTCGGGCTCGCCCCCGCCGGCCGTCCGCTCGGCCTGGTTGCGGGCCTCCCACGTGTGCTTCGCGATCGGAGCGACCCAGCCGGTCACCTCGGCCGGGGCGTCGAGCAGCTCGATCATGCCCGGGCCGCCAATGTCGGTGTTGACGACGTTGAGCAGGGTCACGCTGAAGCCGGGCGCGTTGAGGCTGGTCATGAAGGCGCCCGAGAGCACGCGCACCGGCCGGATCGCCCAGTCCGCGTCCAGCTGGGCACACACCTCGGCCGTGACGGCGCCCAGCTCGAGCGGGGACACCCCGCCCAGGTTGTTCACCAGTAGGACGACCTCGTTCGAGTTGACGTGGATGAAGGCCCGATCGGGGTCGTCCCGGCCCAGCAGCTGGGCGAGCATCTTGGCGACGAGGCCGGCCAGGTCGCCGGCGGGCTCGCGCCCGCACCCGGGCTCGTTGTGGATACCCATCCCAAGCTCGACCTCGTCCTGGCCGATGCGCTGCTCTGTCTGTTGCTGCTGCGGCTGCTGCGGCTGCTTCTCCTCGGCTGAGGCTCGGCCGGGCACGTGCACGTGAGCGAGGCTGGCCCCCACCGACACGAGGTTTTCGGCCACGAGCCGGGCAACCGAGGCGACCTGCTCGAGCGGGCGGCCCGCGTCGGCCAGCGCGCCGGCGATCTTGTGCACCAGGACCGTGCCGGCGATGCCGCGCCGGCCCACCTTGCCGGCCTGCGCCCGCCCGACGCCAACGTCGTCGCCCACGACCACCATCTCGACGGCCAAGCCGGCGGCGCGGGCCCGCTCGACGGCGACGCCAAAGTTGAGCACGTCGCCGGTGTAGTTCATGAGCACGACCAGGACGCCACCGTCGGGGTCGATGCGCGATGTGATGGCGGCATGGACCTGCTCCGCCGACGGGGAGGCGAAGATGGAGCCGGCCACGGCGGCGGTCAGCATGCCGGGCCCGACCAGGCCGGCAAACGCCGGCTCATGGCCGGACCCGCCGCCCGAGACGATCGAGACGGCCGGGGGGGAGGCGGCGGTGGAGGTGGGGCGGCGGTAGACGACCTTGTTGGCACGGTCGAGCGCGACGGCGGGGTTGGTGAGGGTGAGGGAGTGGAGGGAGGCGAGGACGAGGTGGTCGGGGTCGTTGATGAAATGTTTGGACGACATTTTCGAGGTTGGAAGAAGGCAGATGGAGTTTTACTTTCGGAATCGTGCTAGGCAGATTGGGGAGAAGAAGAACGGAGATGGGGAGAATCCGGAATGGAGGATGGGAGATGATGGGAACCGGATGATATAGCAGGGACGATGGGCAGGGGCAGGAAACCGCAACTTTAGCTTAGCTGCGCCGATGAAGCGATCCTCGACTGGGGCGACGTTGACGTTGGGCAATCAACGGTTTCTGCGCAAGCTCGGCGGTCATGGATGACGGTGGGCAGGTGGGATGACGCGTCGGATGCTGGGATGACGCGGGGATGGCGGGGCACCGCTGTGGAAGAAGTGGGGCAGGTCGGGCAGGAGTAGGACAGAGGGCAGAGAGAGGGGGTGGTGGAAAGGAGCCAGTATTCAGGCCGCTTTTAGTCCGGACTGGGGGGTGTATTTATGTATTTGATGTGTTTATGGGTTCAATGCCGGGCTCAGTATAGGATCGGTGCGTATTAGATGATGGTTCAAGCGGAGCAGATGGCGGCCGGGTGGGTGTCCAAGTCGGCGAGCGGGCTATACTTGGGGGAACCGGCCACGCCGATGCGTGTATGAATCCGACAACGGTATTAGTGTACGAGACGGCGAGCGGGCGGGTGTCCGCGGCGCGAGATATGTGCACTTGACACTGATGTTGGCGGGGATCAAGCGGGTGTCGTAGTCGGTGAGGGGACTATTGGTAGGCTAGGATCAGGATATCGGGCGGGCGTCCGGGGTCGGTGGCCGGTGTGGGTGAGGCCAGGCCGGCGCCCGCGTCGGCGCCCATGCCGGGTCTCTGCAATCTACCGATTGGGCGGCGCCACTGATCAGCTCACCAACCCAATCCCGATTTCAGGGCCGTTGGGTATCTATCAACATTGGAAAGTTTCTGCACACCCTCTGAACTGGCCTGGACTCTGGGCCGGGCTGGTCTGGACTGGACTATTATGGGGTCGAATTTGCAAGCCGGCGCCAACCCCCTCCTCCTACAACGCACGCCTTGCCCCTCGTCCTCCCTCGTCCTCGTTCTATCCTACGGCTTGTCCTCGTCCTCCTCGTCATCAAGCTTGTCCCCGGCCTCGACTTCGACCCAGACCATTTCGTCCTCATTCCCTGCCATTTTGACATGTTTTCGAGCAACAGCCGCAGCCGCAGCCGCAGCGGCTTCCAAGTGTTGGTGTCCTTCTGCCGAGACGATAAAAATCTCTAGTGGGCTCTATCTCTGTCTATCCAGGCCATTCTGGAGGGGGGGAAGAGACTCCCGGCCCTGGTCTCGGTTCAACCTCCGCTACCTACATTCGGCTGCCTCCTGCCATTTTCCCATTTGTGCTGTATTTCTTTCCTTTTGACTTGGGATGGATGGTTGAATTCCAAGGGCCCTCCAAAGTACCCACGCTAGATCGGGAAATTGCGTCTGCCTACCCCCCGCTGGCTTATCCATCAATCGAATGTGGTAGGTAGAGGCCGTCTCTGTCTCCCACTTTTTTTTGGTTGGTTCCTATCGACGGCCTCTATGGGTATGCTGCATTCGACGAGACGAGCCTTGCCTGCTGATCCGCGACCAGCGACGGCCAGCAGCGACGACGGGGACGCCTGGCGCGTGCCGCTTTCCCCCGGCTAGGGCCCTTGACCGGTCCGTCCTTGACCAACGGGGCGCCGATCTGGCAGGCGCGGGGCCAGAGCCACCATGGAAATGTGCTCAAATTTATTTGATTCTCAGGCCAACCCGCCTCCCCTCGTATTCTCAGTCAGATACAGAGACTTGCCTGCCCCGTTGCCAATTGCCATTCTTGTGTCTAGAGTGGCGCCAGTCCCCGCCGCTTGCCGGCCGGTCTCCCCTCAGCCGTAATCCAAAATAATCCCGACGTGCGTGTGCGCGCCGTCTCACCTCGGATGCCCGCCCGACTCGGCCCGATGCGCAGCAGGGGCGGACTCGGCCATTCAGGCTATCCCAACGGCGCGGGCTAGATATATACACATGCGCGACTCGGCCGGCCGCACATCCGCCCCCTGACGCCAGTCGAGGCTGTGTCGGTGTGGGCCCCGGATTGTGATCAAAAGCAGCCCTCGACCTAGCAGCCGGCTCGTGGCAGCCCCGCTCACTCGCTGACCACAAACCATGACCCCCCCAGAACGCCGACCAGGATGAGCATGGTTAGTATGCCAGCCCCGACCCGATCCCCGTTCGAGACCGGGGTCAGCTGGCCGATCTGGCTCTTGTCGGCCCCGCCGCCGGACGGGTCGCCGACCGAGGTGCCGCCCGTGTTGGCGGTGACGGGCGCGGCCGCGGCCGACACCAGGGTGTACATCACCGCTGAGAGCGCGTTCATCTGCTGGCCCACCCCGGCGAGGCCGTCGAACCCGCCGACCGTCCACCTGAACCCGCACGCGGTGCCCTGCATGCCGCGGAAGTACTGTGACGAGCCGACGCACGACTTGGCGGCGGCCGCCGACGTGGTCGTCATCACCGGCATGATGGTGTCGGCCAGGAAGGGCGCCAGCTGGTAGGCGGACGCGAGCCAGCGGATCAGGTAGCCCTTGAAGCTGAGCTGGTCGTTGTCGCACACGGCCGAGGGCTCGCAGTACTGCTCGAACAAGACGCCGCCGCCGCCGCCGCCGCCGCCGGCAGCGGCCGCGGCCGGGGGGGCCAGGAACGTCTTCAGGGTCGTCTGCAGGATTGTGGCGGTGCGGTTCTTCCACACGTCGCTCCCGGTGTAGTTGTACATGGTGGCAGCCCCGTGCAGGTACACGCCCGCGTTGTAGGACCACTGCGTCCCGTCGACGCCGGTGCAGTTGGCCTCCTTGGCGACGCTGGACCCGTCGTGCACGCTCAGGTCCGGCGTGATCAGCCCGACCGCGGTCTCCCAGTCCCACACCCGCTCGGCCCAGTCGGCGTACGTCGCGTTGCCGGTGTACCGGGCCAGCCGGGCCGCCAGGTTGAAGAAGCACCCGTTCGAGATGGAGTTCTTGTAGTCGAACCCGACGTTGAAGTTGAAGATCTGCCACCGCAGCCCGCCGCCGCACGTGGTGGTGTCCCACCGGGACGCGTACTGGTTCACCACCGACTGGGCGAGGGCCAGGTACTGGGGCTGGTCCGAGGGCGGGTCCGGGAACTTGCGCTCGGCCGCGGACATGGCCGCCATGGCCCAGAAGCCCTGGTCGTCGTTGCCTTCGGTCAGGGTCTGGTTCTCGGGCATGAAGTCGATGTCGGGCCCGGCCTGGTGGACCAGCGCCTGCATGGTCACGTCGTTGTACGTCGTGTCGCCGGTCATGGCCCAGTAGTCGACCATGTGGCCAAACATGCCGCCGGCCTCCCACCCTGCCAACCAATGTCAGTCATTCAGACTGTCGCGGGGGGTTCGTCCCCCTCCGCTTAGGGGGGGAAGGTGGAGAGGGAGGAGTTGGGAGGGCGGGCAGGCGGTCGGTCGGTTCTTACAGAAGTACGGGTCCGGGAGGTTCCCGGGCGTGTCTCCGGTGTTGTTTCCGGTGTAGAATTTCATCAGGCCGTAGGCGATCGTGCTGGCGCCGCCCTTGATCGAGGCTGGCGGGAGAGGGGGGACAAGTCAGGACGAAACTCAAGCGAGAAGGCGCGGGCCGGAAACTCACCCTCGCTGGAAAAGTCTATGTCGACGGCGGCCACCCGGCCGGCGAGCAGCAGGCCCGCTGCCACCGCCGTCCGCCACCCAAGTGTCACTCGCATCATCGGGCCGGGACTCTTCGCCCACAGGCCGGATAAAAGGTCGAAAGAACACACTCAACGCGCCAAGACCAGGGAAATCGCCGGTCGAGTCTCAAGTGGGTCGGGCCGGGAATAAAGAGCGAGCTGAAGCGAAGAAAGAATGATAAGAGAGAAGCAATACAGCTGATAAGAGAGAAGGAATACAGCACCGACGCGCAGGCAGGCAGACCAGAGCTGGTGGCGAGACTCGGAGCTCGGATAGTAGTAGTAGAAGACACTGCGGGAAAAGAGAGGGTCCCTGATGAACGACAGAACGGCGGGATCGTCGAGCTATTCCCCCTCGCCTGTCGTCAGTGGGAAAGGGAAAGAAAGAGAAAACGGGATTAAAATAACAGAGGGATGAAGCCGAGCAGGGTCGGCAGGGGGGACCGAGAAGTGGACGAAAAGAAAGAAACCCGTATGAGAACCGCGGCGACTCGGCTAAAAAAAACCCCAGGGAAAACAGCGCCTCATTCTCCTGCTGCTCTCCGCATCCGAGCTCGCTAGCGAGAAACTCGTATCCCTGACGGCTTCTTGTCGAACCAGCGCGAATGCCTGCCTGCCCGCCCGCTCGCCGACGTGCCCATCGGCGATGTTACGCGGATGGCGGATTTCTGGGTCTTTAATCATCACCCTGCCCCATATCTCCGCTGACTCCCCCTGCACCGGCCGGGCTGGAGCGAACTGTCAATAACCGCCCCAGAGTGCCCTTACAAGTTGCTGCTGCTTCCCATCGCTTGTACATTTACGGCCGAGGGGATGTAGAAGTAACAGCAGTTCAGGTTCCGCCGGCCAAGGGGGACAAGCCGGCCAGCCGGTCAACCGGGGGGGGGGCGCGAGCCCCACTTCGCTCGCGCTCCCGATCTGCCGCGGGGCTGTGCTGAAACGACGACCCCCTTTTCCACTTCCGACGACGGCTCCTCGGCAAGAGCTCCTTTCCCTTTCCCACCGGATCATTTCGATAATGCGACCAATGACGCGAGTGGCAACCCCCCATCTCCCGCCCGTCCTCGGTTTAGGATCCCAAGGATCCCCAATCAGCCAGGGAGCAAACACCCTCGGGCCACGGCGAAATAAAGCTCAGCCAGTTCTCAAGGTCTCAGACCAGACACGAACCAGCCCGACGGCAGTCGCACGTGACGGCGAAAATATCGCATAAACTCCACGTAGCCAATAATCCATCGCCACTCAGCCAGCGCTGAATGAGACCCACGTCTCAAGCCTGGGCTGTTTCCCATTTTTATCTATCCTACCGACCAGGCCTTTGGTTCCAACATCTGAATCTCAATTGCTCCAGAATCATCTCAGAGAACAAATCAAACCACTTCGGAACCCCGTCCCCGGCACCCTCTCTCGAGAGATATGCCGACACAACACAAATCCGATCTTGCTAGCAGCCGGCACACTTGCAGGAGCCGGAACCAGCCGGACAAAATTCAAGTGCAAAATCCAACTAGAATCAATTGTCCCCCCACCAGCCCGCCTCAACCAACAACCACTCGATCACCTTCCCTGCATTATGGATTGGCCCGCCACCCAATCTCCCAGCCTCGCTTTCCCCCGGTCTAACTGTCATGCCCAAAATTACGCTTTACCGTGATGGCTGAAATGTGCCCCCGAAGCCCCCCCTTCCCAGCTTACACCGCCCGGCCGATGCCGTTCCATGCAACAGACGACGATAATCAAGAGATGTGCCTCCCTCTCCTGCTCATAATCAGACGCGAGTGCTCTGAGTCCTATGCAGGCGCCGCGACTGCCCTTGCTGTATGAGGCGGGCACTCGTTGTCTCGTCATAACCACAGACACTCGTGAGATACAGTAGTCTGGCAGATCTTGTCAGACAACGATTCTGGCGAGAGTAAAAGGGAAAGGGTGGAAGAGAAAAAAAAGGGCAAGAGGGGAGAAAAGGCACCCACTTCTCATCATGGGCCTCGTGTTCTCTCCACTCCTCGAATCTTCGCTGCGCATCGGCCCACTCGTCCGCTCGGCGCCTCGGGTCAATCCGCTTGACGGTCGCGTGGAACCGGCCGCTGACGGGCCGATGGTCCGATACCCGCACCTCATGACGGCGGTAGTCGAGCTGGGTGATGCGGCCGCCCCCCCGGAAGAGCAGCCGGTCGCACCAGGCCGGCGACCGGCGTTTCTCGCTCGTGTCGTAGTTGTCCGTCCCAACATCGTACTTGTACGTGGGAGCGAACGTGATGGGCAGCTCCTCAAAGGCGCGCAGCCGTAGGGCCGGCGACCGGCGCCGGGCCACCAGGAGCTGATCCCGGTCCAGCAGCTTGGCCAGGTTGCCGGCCCGGACCGCGGCGATGACCGTGTCGCGCGACATGGTGTCGATCCGGTAGTTGAGATCGCCATTGAGCAGGCATAGCTCGTGGTCGAGGATCTGGGAGCCGTCGCCGCCGGCCACGTAGCTGTCGAGCCGGGCGGCCGGGTCGCGCTCGGGAGGGAATACGGTTGCGTCGAGGATGGCCATGGCGTCGGCGTGGCGCTGGTTGGCGTGGGACTGCCCGGCTGCGAGGTGGCAGTTGATGAAGCAGATGGACGTGTCTTCGAGCAAGAAGCGGATTGCAATACCTCCCTGGGGGAGCTGTTAGACAGCCAAGCGGCGGAAAGCCCCAGGAGGGGGCTAGGAGGGGGGAGGGGGAATGGGAACGAGTGGCGTGCCCACCTTGTTACCGTGAAGACCGCCCATGCCCCTCTTCACCTCGCCGCAGCTGACATTGCGAATCCGGTCCCGGACCGAGGCCTTGACAAAGATGCAGGTAAAGAGGCCGACCATGTTGGAGGTGTGGAGCAGGTGGTAGAGCTGGTCGGGCGGCATGTGGTTGTCGAGGCTCTTCATCAAAAAGTCGCGCCAGTCACGGTACTGGTGGCTCATGCGCTCCTGGTCCGGCTCCTTCTTCTTGGGTTTCAGAAGGCGCTCTGGGGGCGTGAGAGGAGAGGAGAGGGGGGCACCGGTTAGCAAAAGATACAGAAACAGGGCGCGGGGCCGACCCAGGAGCGATCAGACACAAGGAGAGACTGCTACTGACTCGCCGTCGCCGTCTTGTCTTCGAGGTCTACCAGCTCCTGAAACCCAAATACCATCACGTCTGGGCAGCCGCTGGACCGGAACAGGTCCGGGATGAAGGCGCTGTCGTCGGGGTTGTACCGCAGGCTGTGCGGGGTCGACGCGCCCGCGTTCCAGGTCACGACCGCGATCGAGATCTGCTCGAAATGGCAGAAGGCCGGCTCGCGCGCCCGCATCCGGTCCTCGAGCCAGTCGTCCTGCAGCAGCCCGTCCCAGACCCTGATCCGGCTGTCGGCCCCGAGCGAGAAGACCTGCGACCGGCCCAGGTGGTAGGGGCCGGCCGGGTCGGCGACCAGCCCGACGACGGCGCCGCCGTCGTGGGCCTGCCACTCCTTCCGGACCGTCCACGGGGACACGCCCACGTCCAGGACCGCGATCCGGCCCGAGCTGAAGGCGGCCCAGAGCTGGCGCCCGCCCGTGCCGGCGAGGGAGCTGATCTTGACCCCGGCCGCGATGGCGACGACGCCGACGCAGGTCCGGTCCGACCTCGAGTACACGCTAACCTTTCCGTCCGCGTGGCCAAGGAAGACGCGACCAGGGTCGGATCGGAGCATCGCGCCAGCCGTCACGTCGCCGGTGTTTTCCTGCACCAGCGGCCGAGCCATCGGCTGGAACTGGATCCGGCCGTCGCGGGATGGATACAGGACCCGGACCTCCCGCCCAGCCGCGTACCAGAGCTCATCCCCGACCACCATGGAGAAGGTGTGGCCGCGGGGCGCTCGGAAGGTGCGGTGCGGCTCGGCCTCGAGGCTTGGCGGTGCGCCCGTCTCGGCATCGGGACTCCACACGTGGAGGGTGCCGGCCTCGTCGAGAGTCCAGAGGTCGGTGTAGTGGCGGTAGATCCGAATGACTTCGTCTCGACCGTGAGCGCCGGCCCGAGTCGCGACCAAAGAGGAGGTCAGAATGTCGGCCTCTATCAGCTCCCCATGGCTGTTGCCGATCCACAGCCGGGCCCCCTCGTCTCGGATCGCGGCCGCGGGCTTGAATGCGACCGCGGTGCCTTTGACGGTCTCGCCATGACTCAGACTCATCACCAGTTCGCCTTCGACCACGTCCCAGACTCGGGTTAGGTGGCCGGTGGTGCACACGTACTGCCCGCAGGCGGAGAGGACCCGCGACTCGGACTTGGTGGCGATCTCAAGAGCTCCTTGCTTGACGTACGGCGGCCGCCGGTTGACGAAGGAATAGTCGGGGAATGCCTCAAGCCGGGCCGCGCTGCTGGAGGATAAGGGGGCCGGCGGCGCGGTGGTGGGAGATGCCACAATTTGGACGTGCTGCTGCTGCTGCTGCTGTTGGTGCTGCTGCTGCTGCTGCTGCTGCTGTTGTGACGTCCGGACAGCAACCGTGTTCGACCTGCCCAGGGGCCGGAACGGCGATGGGGAATGGTAGGCGGTGGGAGTGGACACGATCCGCTTCGGTGGGCTGGACGAGAGGGGTTGGTCAATGATCGGACCTGATGTGACCAGTGTAGGCTGCCGTGGGGGCCGAGGTGGCGGCGGTTTTATCGATGAAGAGGGTGCGGAGGCGGGCGCCGGGGGTGGCGGCGGCGGCGGCTTCGAGGATGACGGCGGAAAGGGCGAGGGGGGCGGCGGACGGGGCGGCGGCGGCGGCTCCGCAACCGTACAAGGTATGGCGCCGTTGACTGGGGAAGCGAAACCGCCGCCACCGCCGCTGCTGCTGCCGCCACCAATCTTGGTGAGCTCGGCATCCAGCTCCCTCTCCCGGCGCATGATCGCGATGGCGGGGTGGACCGGCGGCGGATTGAAGCCGACATCCATGGTGCGGGATCGCGTGGGCGGGTCCGGAGTGGGCCTCGCGTTCTCCGGCGGATTTCGCGGCGACGCCTCCGGCCTCGGTCGAGCGGGAATGGCCGGGGGGGGAGGGTCGGCGGCGGCGGCGGCAGTGGCGGCTGGAGCATCCAGATCTGGGCTTGAGGTGACACTACTTGGCGGGCTGTTGAAGGGCGACGCCTCGTCCGCGATGTCAAGGGCGATGTAAGATCCCGGTCGGGCCGGAATCGCCGGGGTCTCCAGCCGGCCACCCCCGCCGGCCGCACCTGCCTCCCCGCCGACCGGCTTGGTGTCTCGCTCGCGCCTGAGCTCAGCGGACCGGCGCGGGGGTGGCGGAGACGGTGGATTTGAAGACCCGGCTGGCGAGTGGGGTCGACTTGAACTCTTGCCCGATGGCAGCGCGATCGCATCCGAGCTGGGGGTGGGGATCTCGGCCGGGGCCGTGTTCGCTGAGACCCGGGCCGGCGATTGCGGCGGCTGTATCATAAACGACGGGGGCTTGATCGGGCGTGGGCTTATCGGCGACGGCGCAGCGACCCGGATTATCTCGCGGTTGGCGCACGCCTGGATTGCAGCCATGGATGGCCGATCCTTGGGCACCGGAGGCGGCACCTGCGACAAGTCCGCCTTGAGGAGCGTGTCGGACGGGCGCGGGGGCACGACCGGGTGAGGGGCTAAGATCTGCGTGGCTGGCGGTTGGGAGGGGGGCATGGGCATATGGCTCGTGATGGTCGGGGGAGCGGGCGAGGCGGAGGTGGAGGCGGAGGCAGAGACGGAGACGGAGACGGAGGCGGAGGCGGCGGAGGCGGAGGCGGAGCCGGCGGAGCCGGCGACCGCGACGGATGCGGAGGGGGCCGGGGGGGCGTCTGACCTGTTCATGTTCTCGAACTTGGCGCGTAGAGAGGAGACGGGTTTCTAGCCAGCCGATCGGCTGTTAGCGATCCGAACCACCGGCCGAGACATGCCACCCACCGCGAGGCGACGAGCGACGAGCGACGAGCGACGGGCAGCCGACTCACTATGGAGGACCCATCGGGCCCGCTATCGGTCCGGGGGGCCATGCCGGCGGTCTGGGAGAAGAAGGGTTCGGGCTTAGGCCGAGGACGCCCATGCTACCGCGGTCCGCGCGGTCATGGGTCCTTCTCCAGGGCGGTGTCGCAAGTCCTGCGTGAGTCCGAACCGTATTCGGCGGGAATCACGACTATGCGGCGCGATTGTTGGGCCGCAATTGATTTCTGCGCCGCCGCCAGCCGGGCCCTAGAGATGCAGTGCCGGATGTGTGCTTGTTTGCCAGCAAACCGTCCTCGGCATCTCGAGAGAGGCCTATTACACCCGGAGGCTGCGCCAGGGACTGCAGACCACCACCGCTCCCTCCTGGTTGCCGGGCTTCTGGCGCTCGCGTGGGCCCGTGCAGGGACAAACAGCTCGCCGGTAGGTAGGGTGTCAACAGGTAACCGGTACGTGCGACAGCTAGCTCGCAGCGATCGCAGCGACGGAGGCGGTCGGTCAATACGCCTCTGGAGCTCTGCAGGGAGGGCTAACGATTCTGCGAGCGAACGGGAGGGAGCGGGACCCGAGGGGGAGATGGGGTCTATAGGAGGAGGAAGTCGAGGGGGCGGCTTAGCGCGTAGCCCAGGGACAGGGTGACAGCATCAGTTCGGCTCAATGGCGGACGGCGGTGGGTTCGTTGTCGGGCACCGGGCACGTCCTTGCCCCTCCGGCTAGCCACTGCGCGAGGAAATTGGATTGGTAGAGCCGGGCTGGTGGAGTGCAGGTGCGTCACCGACTCGGCCCAGGTGTCGGCAGATGATGGTTGACGAAGATGATGATTGACCAGTGGTGGGGAGGGCTGCGTGTCATTGGCCACTGGCCGCCCGGCCGCCCCAGCGGGGCCCTGCAGGGGGTTGCGACGCTGTTTGGTTATTTTACTTTGCCGGGGTTGAAACACGTTTGGCCACCACTCGACCGACCCGAATCGACACTCTGGCACGCTCCCTCCCTGCCTCGGCATCATGAACACAGTGAGTGGATCCAGCCCTGGGGCCCAGCTCCGGGTCTGGCCCTCGTTCGAGGGCTTGATCGCCTCTCGAGCCCAATTTCGCTAACGTGCTCGCCCCTCCTCCGCCAGGCCAGGTCCTTCTGGTCAGTTTCCGGTCCGCATCCCGGCCAGCCCATCTTCCGTCCATCCTCCCCCATCTGACAGCACGCCAACAACAGGTTCGGCTGGGGATCACTCGTGGTCGGTATGTATCCATCCGCGTTCCTGTTCTCGTCCCGGTCCCGGATCTTGGGTGGGTATGGGCGTGTGGCGCGTTCCTGACGACTGCTCAGCCGGCGCCGGCGCCTACTACTACGCCAAGAAGGAGATTGACGCCGATCGACTGGCCAAGCACGAGGCTATCCAGCGGCGAAAGCAGATCCAATACCAGATGGAGAATCAGGCGCGACCCCGCCTGGGCGGGGACGGCGGGACGGGGCCGGCGAGCACGCCAGGTCCGGAAAGTGGCGGCGGCGGGACGGGGCAGGCGAGCACGGCAGGCTCGGGCACCGGCGGCTTGACGAGTCCGTATGAGAGATCCGTGCCGTACAAGAGTCCGCCAGGGGAGCGGCTCAATTAAAGGATAGGGGGTCACCAGGTTGGGGGAGGGGAATCACACAAGGATCGCATAAGCCCATGACACACCCGCCTCGGCCAGCGATGCCTCCCAGACAGAAGAAAAGAAGACATGCTGCCACTGGCTGATAAGCCCCCCCGATAAGCACTTGGCCAACAACCGCTACCTACCCGTCGCGCCCCCCAACACACACCGGATCCACTCCCACCTCTCCTCCCAGCTCCAACACACGCAACCAACCCGACTCTGCTGCCGCGCCATCGCGTTGTTACCGACATCCCACCCACCTCATGGCCGATCACACATTCGAAATGGCCAAGTCTGCTCTCGTCCACTCCCTGCTGCAGCAGACCAGCAGCGACCCGGCCATGGCCTGCGAACGCGGCCAGGTCGACGACTTTTTCAGCTTCATCGACAGCGCGGTCGCGTGCTGCTCCCCGCCCAACGTTCAGGTTTGGACCACATCTCTCCCCCCAAGTCTCAGCCACCGCGCCGGCGCGCGGGCCAGGCGCCCCATCCCGAAATGACGGAACACATCATGGTGGTGTTTTTCTTTTCTCTTGGAAACCAAGGGCTAAACTGTGGTGTGCCTGCGCTGCGCTGCCGCGGGGGGAATTGGGGGCAAACAACAGGACTGCACCCAGTGGATCATGAAGCACATCGCGCCATCGGCCGCGCGGGTCGCGGCGCTGGGCAGCTACCTGCTGGCCCTGACCCAGTCATTTGCGCCCCGGGTCGTCGAAGAAGCGGATCCCGGCAGTCAAGGTCTGGGCAAGCAAGAGCCGGCGCCGGCTTGGCGCAAACGGCTGCACGTCCTGTACCTGGTCAGCGACGTGCTCCACCACACCGCCATCGGGGACCATAGCCGGACATTCTGCCTGGGCATGGAGCCCTTCGCGCCCGGCCTGGTACTGCACGCCGCCTATTTATGCCTCTGTCCGGAACGCATGGAAAAACTCGAGGACCTGGTCAGCCAGTGGGGCGAGAAAGGCTACTTTGGACCGGATTGTCAGACGTCGCTGCGACAGGCCCTCATCGTGGGACCGCGAGAAGCAACCGCCGAGCCGCCCGCACCGCCCGCACCGCCCGCATCACCCGCATCACCCGCACCGCCCGCACCACCCGCATCACCCGCATCGCCCGCACTCAAGACCGCGACGGCGGAGACGACAACGACCGCCACGACTACGACAATGCCGCCGGCGGCAACGGGAAAACAGACGTCGGGGACGGCGAAGCCGCCCAACGATGAGCTTCCTTACCTGATGCCGGACACGCATGGGGACCACCTGACGCCGTGGTACGACCTGCCGGCCGCAAACTGGCTGCTCCAGCTGGAGCCCAACTCGACCCGGCCCATGAATACGAGGCTGATTCGGCCGATGCGACTGGGGGGCGGCGTGGCGGACCCGATCCTGGCCTCGGCCGTGCGCGACATGATTGGCGAGGCAGACCGCATCTTTGGCCAGTCTGGCGGCGCCGTCGAGGACGAGGCCGCGAACGCGGTCCTGAACGAGATGGGTGAGCGCGTCTTGCTGGACCGGGACACCAGAGAGGTCATAGCGGGAGAGACGTACTACGGCTGGTCGCGCGAGTTTTGCCTCAAGATGCAGAACCGGGCAAAGAAGAGGGCGACCGTCTCGCAAAGCCGGTCCCGCAGCCGCAGCCGCAGCCCATCTCGGTCGGCATCCAAGCGGCGCCGCCTCTCGACCGACTCGAGGGATCTCGGCCAGAGCGGGAGCGGGGGTGGGGACAGGGGCAGGAGCAGCAGCAGGAGCAGCAGCGGGGGCAGGAGCAGGGGTAGGGCCAATATTCGCGACAGATCTGCCAATAGGGACAAGGGCAGGGTCGGATGGCCGGTGCGCAGCAGGAGTCCGCGCCGCAGCCCCCTCCCGGCCCGGAGTCGGAGTCCTGGTCGCGGCGGTGTGGGGAGGGGCCAGGGACGGAATCACAGTAGCGGCCGGGGTGGTCATGGTGGTCAGCGATGGGGCGGCAAGGGCTCTTACCGCCAGCGGTCGTACTCGAGGTCTCGGTCGCGGTCGAGGTCCAGATCCAGGTCAAGATCTCCCAGCAGGCATCACGCAATCGGCCGAGGACAACGAGAATACAGCGACGACGGTGACAGGGAGAAGGGGAGGGAGTGGGATCGGGGGTGGGGCGGGGGTGGGGATGGGGATAGGGATAGGGATAGGAGCCGAGGGAGGGGGCTTGCGGCTCGGCCGCCCCAGCCGCCACCGCACAAGTATCCCAATCCTCATCCTCGGCCGTCCTTTGGCCAGGTATCACATACCCAGCAGCAGCAGCAGCAGCCGGCTATGCCAGCCGGTTCCTACGACCGGTTCCACCCGCCGCCGCCGCCGTTCAACCTTCAGGGCCGGTTTCCGCCGTCGATACCCATATCCAATACCACGGCCGTACCCGCATCTGCGCCCCCTCCTCGGCCCCCGGCAGCCCGTAACGCGACAGGTATGTCGGTCTCTCCGCCCAGCTATTACTCGGACCCGCCGCAGTTGCGGTACCCGGTCGGGGGATGGGCGCAGTCCCAGCCGCCGCCGCCGCCGCCGTCGCAGGAGCACCGCCACCACAGCCAGTACCATTACGCCCACCGCAGCGATGATGGCCACACCCAATATCAGAACCACCAAAACCAGTACCAGAACCAGTACCAGAACCAGTACCAGAACCAGTATCAGTATCAGGACAGTCGTGGGACCCGAGAAGGAGGCGGAGCCGGTTATCGCGGTGGCGGAGGCGGTGGAGGTGGCGGGTATAGGGGACGGGGCGGGGGGAGATGAGGTCAGGCCAGCGGTTCGTGCTTGTCCGGGGGATAGATTTGGGAGATTGCCGGGCGAACGCTGGCGTGGTATGCCGCCATCTTTATTAGAGAGTACGATTGCACACGCCGCTCTTCTTATCGTTGTCTTTCTACAGCCACCGCCATGAGGCGGAGCGCCCGGGCCGCGTGATGGGGCCGCGTAATTGAGCCGCTGCCTCAAATATGCCGCAATATTTATCAAAGTGTACGATTGCATGAGCCGCTTTTTTCTGTGGAGGTGGGGCAGTCAGGCCGCGTGATGGACTTGCTGCCGTAGGCAGACAGCAGGCAGATAGCAGGAACTGTTCCACGCGGCCCGACCCAACGGGGGCGTAGGTAGCTGCTGCTCCTCATGAACAGACATGTCATATATCGAGACCGGGGGGCGCGTAATAAACGAACAGCAGGCACATGTGTAGGTCATCCGCCGGCATCATCCAGCGGTAGATAGTTATGCTACTCGCCCCTGCCACTAGGATATATTTGCTCCACACGGCCCAACATGTCGTGTATCGAGATGAGGGGCCGGGGGGTGCGTATCGAACTGTCAGGCGACCCGTCTCGTTTACCACCCCTCTCGAGTACTTACTGGTATCCAGACCCTATCTGCCATTCATACGCACCCCATGGCCAGCCCGCCCACGAGTGAACCCCCCCCCCCGCACCATCCCTTCTGTGGATGACAACTGGAGATAGGCTGGTTGGCTAGTGTTCTGATGCCAGCATACATACCAGCATACCAACCACTGCCTGCCCAGCCGAAGCTCAAAACCCTCCCGCGGCACCTCCCCTGTCGATGACTCCCCGCCAAGCAGACGGTTATCAAGCCTCTAACGTACAAGCTCACCACCCCTCCTATCAACTTGTAGTCTGACCATACTCCGCTTATAACCCCCCCGCCTTCCACCTAGTTAAGCCCGCCCCAGTGCCACTACCTCTCTTTTACATATCCGTCTATAGGCCCTCTCCCTCCCAGAGACAACACCATCTACCGTATATGCTTGCCGGCCGGTTCTCCCCCTCCCAGCAACATCCTCTCCCGTGCATGTCCGCCTGTGGGCTACGCCATGTCCTCCCGGGGGATCTCTCTCCCAGTACCACCTCATATACCAGTGAACCGACCAACAGCCAGCAGATGAGTCTCCGGCCTTGGCCTGCTGAACTGCCACATCGGCCCCAACCGCCGCCCTCGGCAGGTAAGAATCCGATATTGAGAATACCTCCGATCAGCAGATCGCAGGCGAACTTCCTCCAGAACGCTAATTCATCATGGATAACTGACCATCCACTGCCAGCCAACCGAACCCCAGCCCTAGATTAACTCGGCCACGCCAGGTCGCCATAGCTCTCGTGCATCCATCACTTGTGCACCAGTACGACTGGAGAGCCGAGTGACCCCCCCTCCCTCTCCAGTTTCACAGCAATATTTTTCCCAAGCTGCGCATGTGATAACCACACCCATGGCTTCACTCCGGAAACAGGGATCGATAAAAGGAGATTAAGAAATGACGACAGACGACGGCCCGCGGGGGCCCGGCCCACACCTTATTCCATCCAGCCAGCCAGCCAGCAGCCTCGAGGCGACCGATTTGACAGACCAGCAGGGGTGAACCATGCTCCTCCACACACCGCCTACCGCCTGATCTCTAATGCCTTATCTATCCCGTCCTTTGCCCACCACCCCTTCATCCTACTCCTCCATCCAGCCTGGTTCCGCCACCACCAGCCGAGCCGCCCCCCACCGCGGCCAGAGGAGAAAACATAGAGATATTACTACCCCGCCCGATCCAGTCCTGGTCCTTATTCGGGTCGTGAGTCCCCTGCGATATCTCGACCTGTTTTGTGCACTGAGCCGTTCATCGTCATCTGTTCGACTGCCGCGTGGCATATGTGACTGGCCGGCAGACTTGAGGCCCCCCTCCCGCGTTTGCCGAGGCAGCTTGCATCCCTGCTTCGACAGGATACACGTCCCCCAAGGCTATTAAAGAAGGCGCAGGCTGGCAAAATATAGACGGACGGGATCACCGGCTGACGCAAACCCACCCGTGTCCGGATCTGCGTTGCCATCGCCATCGGTCGTGAGCAAGAATGAAAAGAAGGATGAGTAGTAAAGGCAAGGGACCAGCGAAAAGAATAATAAAAAAGGGCGACGCAACGGCGCAAGCAAGTCTAGGTCCATAAGCCATCCGGCCCCCCGACCTCGCGGCCGAGGGGTGGGCTCTCGTCATCGCCAGGCCCTTTTCCCCTCACTCGTCCCTCCTTCTGGTCCACGCCCGCCCTCGCCCTCGCCAGGCTACCTCTGGCCCTGTCCCTGCGGGCCCGCAGCAGACGAGCTGCCGCTGCCGGCCAGAGCTTTCCTCTCAATGCTGGGCCGCTCCCCGCTGGGCCGCTCGACTCCGTCCTGAAGTTTCAAAGAGTCGAGTCGCTTCTGGTTGTCCTCAGACACAGGGTCGACCTCGTCAACGCGGGAAAGCGAGGGACCCTGGGCACGAGGTGGCACTGACCCGCCGTTCTCCGCCCGCCGGCGCTCCGCCTGGTCGGCGATGGACGCCCACTTGCTCTCACGCATCGCCTCGCGCGCGGCCGCACCGTTCTGCTGCTCCGTGTACTCGTGGGAGCAGTCATCGAACAGCTGCGGGTTGATCTCCATGAAGAGCTTCATGGCGTTGTAAACCATCCCATGGATTGTCCTGTGCGAGGGATCAGAGATTAGGGGGCCAGTCAGAAGGGCAGGGATCAGGCTGATGTGGGAAAATGGAACATGTCCAGGCCGGTGGGGATATGGCGACGTACCGGTTCCAGTGTCCCTTAGAATTCTCGTAAAGCGGGGCAAACATGATGGGGAGGATGATCTCGACGTTGTCGCTGACCAGGTTGCAGAAGTACTCGTTGTTCCAGAAGTACAGGGCCCGCTCGGCCACCTGGAAGTGGGGGCTGGCGACCGACTTGGCCAGCTGATGGAACAGCGGCTCCTGGACCTTGGCGAACTCGGCCGGGTCCATGACCTCGAAGATGTCTTCGACCTCGTTCAGGAACATGACCTCCTTGGTGCTATTGACCTTGGGCCAGTACCGTAGCAGACCGAGCACGACCTAAGTGAGGATGGAGTCAGTCTCAGTCGATCGGCCAGTCAGCCAGTCGGAGAGAGCTCCCGAGGAGAGCAATAGCAAGAGCGAGGACATGGGCGAGGAGGGGAGGAGCGAGGAGAGGAACGTGGAGGGGAGAGAAAGAGGGGACCGCACCTCCTCGGTCAGCGACGCGTCCTTCTCGAGAAACTGGACGATGCAGTACGCCAGCTGCGGGTGGTACATGCTGAGGCCCTTGGGCTTGTGCAGCGGCAGCAGGACGCGGGTCAGGAAGGTCTTGTGCTCCTCCTTGAGCGGCAGCGCGAACCCGTTTATGATAGAACCGAGTATCTCGAGCAGCTCCGCGATGCCGTTGAACCGCTCAGTCTCGTAGGTGAACTGGAAGAAGACATTGTTGATGGAGCGGCGGATGAAGGACCTGAGGTTCAGGAACTTGCCGTAGATGCGGTGCAGCGTGGTCTTGAGGAAGTCCCGCTCGCGCGGGTCCTCCGAGTCGAACAGCTCCAGGAGCTGCAGCACGAAGCTGTGGTCGATGTACGCCTTGGCGATGTTTGTGTTGAAGTCCTGACTCTCTATGAACCGGAGAAAAAACTCGTACACCACCTGGATGTGGGGCCACGCGATCTCGAGCACGGGCTCGTCCTCTTCCGGGTCGAAGGCCTCGCCCTGGGGGTTAACCGGGGGAGGGATCGGCCGGAACAGGTTCTTGGCGAACATGTCGACCACCTTGGGGTACATGGGCTCCGTGATGACTTGTCGGTTGTTAGCGACATACTCCAGGAGCTCGTGCAGCGCAAGGCGCTTGATCTCCTTCGACTTGATGTCGCCGCTGGCGTCGTTGAAGTCAAAGATGACATTGCACTGCTCAATCTTCTGCATGAACAGGTCCTGGCGCCGATTCGGCGGCACCTCGTGGAACCCGGGCAGCTTCTCCAGCTCCCGGTGGGCCGAGATGTCGAACCGAGACGAGTGCTGGCGCCGGGGCGACCTCAGCCCCTCCGGTATCGCGTCGCGGGTGTCGATATTGCGGTGAAGCAGGGACTTGACCGCCTTGGGCGGGGCGAGGTCGTGCGGCATGGTTTCGGGCGCACCGGGAGGGGGAATGTGCTGGGAGGGGCGCGTGCGCGTCAGCGTCATGTCGTCATTCTCCAGCATCACCATCATCGCCATCATGAGGCGTCTGCTGGCGGGGGCGGAGGCGGCAGGGATCAAGACATACTCCAGTGCTGGGGCTGATAATCACCGAGGGCGGGAGGCGTCCCTGGGAGCTGGTGGTGCTTCCGTTTGGGCTCGGGGTGCCGCCAAACGTGTTGAACTGATCTCGTTGCTGCTGGTTCATCTGCGGCGACGGACCGTTGCTGGGAGGCTCTGGCCCGGCGTGCGCTCCGGCGGCCGAATTATTCGGCGGCAGCGGCTTGTTGCGGGGGTCGACGAGATTCGAGGTCGACGAGGACGGGGTCGTGCTGGGAGACGCGGAGAGCTCGTGGCCAGGCCCCGACGATGGTCCGTCTTCCTTTGTTTTCTTCGGCCCCTTGCCCTCTCGGCTGCCCATTTGACGCTGCAGAAAATGAGATTAGGCCTGGGCGGGAAAATGTCGCAAATCTGGTCCAGACACAGACGCAGACAGACGCACACGGACGCACCCCAGGGCCGAGAGGAGATTGGGGCGGGATTGGGTAGACTGGTAGACTGGTGCAACAGCAGACTTACCACGCGCTGCGTCAGGCGCTTCATCGTTGCGATGCGATGGGGCGGCGATGGGCGGCGATGGGCGGCGACGGGCGGGCGAGACGGCCTGGCTCAGTGGGGCAGCTCTTGAGAAAGGGAGGAAAGGTTGTGGGTGGTGAGTGGTGGCGTGCGGTGGTTGGTGGTGGGGGGGGGACCCTCGAGGACTGCCGGACCTCGAACGTTGACGATAGCGACCTAGCTGATTGATATGCTCTTGTTCGGCCGTCGGCGACGAGGATCGATGGCGTAGACTCGGAATGCGAGGAAGGGGGGCAGGGGGGGTGGGGGGGGGTGAGAGTCTTGGTCGGCGTATGGGTCGGAACTAGGGGGAGGGGGGTTCTCTTCCTCTGTTCGGGCCGCGACGGCGGCCTTTCCGGCGATAGTTGGGGATCGGCCAACGGAAATATCGGCTGTGGCTGCTGGGGCTGAGAGGAGCCGGCTGAGGGGGAGCCAGCGACGTGGCCGGGACGATATAAAAATAATTATCGATTCAGCCGACAGGACGGTGTTTTTCTCGCCTTGACTTGCTGCCTTGCTTCGTCGGCTACTTGCGACTGCGGGGCGAGTGGCGGCGCCCCCCCCCCTCGAGGTCGGTGAGACGCGGCGCACTAAAAGGCGACCCCCTGCGGGCCCTGCGGGAGAGCTTCTTCGCTTAAGATGAAAAGGGCAGCAGGGCAGAAGTAGCGCAGCAATAGAGAGCGGTGGATTTGGCGATTGGTGGCCAGCTGCTCAAACCTGAGATAGGACGCGCGCGACTGTGGTGGCAACGGACTGGGCTGAGCGCACTGGTGGGGACGGGTCGGATGGGATGCGATGGGACGAGATGGGATTTCGAGGAGAGTTCTTATCCGGGGGGGGGGCTGTGGGGGAGGAGGAGGAGGGGAGGAGGGGAGGAGGGAAGGAGGGGAGGAGGGAAGGACAGGAGATGCTGTGCTGGAGGCAGGCTGCTTCTCTGCTTTCGCGCACTCTGGGTAGGAGCTGCTGGCTCGAGTGATTGATGGGCCGACGGCATTGAGATCACAGGACCAGGGAGTTGGCGAGAGGCGCAGGTGGCGGCGGATGGCAGCAGGCGGCCGCAGCCGATGGATCGATCGCTCCTGCTGCGCTGCTGCGCTGCTGCGCCCTCGGCAGGCGAAAAGAATTGGGGGAATCACGCATGCAAGATGCAGTCACGGCCCACCTGGCACCATCCTCGGGCGAGGAAGAAGAGCAAAGGACAAGGGAGTGCAGCCGGTCCTGGCAGGCGCTATCGACCCCTCGATCGAGAACGAGAGTGGAAAGGGACACTGCATCCTATGCTGCTGCGTCCCGAACCGCAGCCCCGCACCAGCAGGACCTGCCGGGCCTGCTGGCGCTCAGGCCGCTCTCTCAGCCCTAGACCACCGCCACCAGGCCGGCCAGTGGACACAAATTGGAATTCAAGCCGCAAGACCCTTGTCCTACAACTTGCTATAGCTTTATTTATACGCGTCCGAGTCGAATCGCGGCTCGACAAGGCACCGGCGGTAGCTGAAAATTGGTGGCCTAACCTATCCAGAGCAGGTCCCACATTCGGCACCGGGCTCGTCGGAAGTAGATATCGATATGCACGGGCCGGAGCGGCAGATGCCCGTCGTAGCCGGGGGATATGGCTCGGTCGGGCTCGCAGATGAGTCGGACCTCGACGTCCTTGACTCGGAAGAGGACGATCATGTCAGAATGACGGCCGACGAGGATGGGTATGAGGAGGGGGACGAAGACGACGGCGAGGACGAAGACGACGACGACGAGCAGGACGACGACGAGGACGGCGACAAAATGGACGTCGATGATGATGACGAGCCGGCACCGCCAACTGGCGCGCCCAGATTCAAGATCCCCGCCAGATGCATCGCCGCGGTCGAAGTGCCGATGGTCGTCAAGAACCTCGACCGGGCCATCGGCGCCTTTTCGGCCGTTCAAGACAAGTCAGAGGTAGGCAAGGCCGTCACCACAGGTGAATGCGCGCGCATGAGGGGACTGACGGATATAAATCCGACAGCTCTTCAACAGCAAGAACCACAGTATCCCGTTTTACCTGAATCCGGACAGCCCCTGGCGTCGGCCCATCATGTCCCACGGCGCTCGTTCCCACAACGTAGTCCTTCGGATCACGGTGCCCAAGCGGACGGGCCGGCGGCGCAGGAAGGGAACAGATGGCCCGTGGGAAGGCTCGGCCGAGAGCGAGATGGGTGGGGCCGGCCTCAAGAAGGAAGCGGAGCCGCAGCAGGTTTACTCGCGGGCGAGACTGGATGACCCCCGACTCTTGCAGCGCAAGCTGGCCGACAACGTGACTCGGTACCGGGTTCAGCCTGTCGGTACGATCGATACGACACACAGATTCAGACGTGAGTGGCGATGGCGATGGCGATGCGTGTGCAGGTGCGGGTGCGTACGCTATGCGGCCGAATGCTAATGATGACAATCCGGACGGCTCGCTCACTCCTTCACAGGCGTCACCGACTTTGGCTGGAACATGGAGAAATCGCCGTTTGTGCAGAAATACATGGACCAGGTCTACACCAACGATAGTGCGTGTCCCACCTACCCCCGTCCCTCTTCTCCCTCTGACGAGCCGGCACAGTAAACAAGATGAAGCAGTTCGGCTTCGTGCCCGGCGCTGACCCGGGCCCCAACGTGGACATCATCCCGCCCCCGGCCTTCACCCACCTGTCGCTGCCGTTCAACTACGGCTACGCACAGAACCCGTACGTACGCGAGGCTGCGGACGGCAACATGGTCAACGTCACGCTGCCGGCGATGGCCGGCCATCAGATTAAGCACGGCTCGGCCGCGCCGGCCGGGCCCCGGATCGAGCCGGACCTGACCGTGCCGCGGACGGTCGAGATTATCGCCGAGCTCGAGGAGGCCTTCGCGGAGCGGCCCATCTGGACCCGGCGCGCCCTCCTGAACCGGGTCGGCCGGCTGATCCCGACCTGGTACGACATCAGGAAGTATGTCCAGTACGTGGCGTACCAGTTCAAAGGCGGGCCATGGCGCGACTGCATGGTCAAGTACGGGCTCGACCCCCGAACCGACCCGCGGTACCGGCCCTACCAGTCGCTCATGTTCCAGATCGGGCGCCCAGACGGCAAGCCCCGCGAGGAGATGACCACCTGGAGGGACGCGCGCAAGGGCCGGGACGGCGCCTCGCGCGAGTTTCACCAGGCGGCCGCCGACAGCCACCTGTTCGACGGCCGGTCCTACTTCACCGACGGCAAGGTGTGGCAGGTGTGCGACATCACGGACCCGATGCTGCGGGCCATGCTCGACAATGCGGCGGTGCGGCCGAGCCTGAGCCCGCTCACAGGCTGGTACCACGGCGGGCTGTGGACCAAGGTCAAGGCAATCATGAGGACCAAAATGATCGCGATCATGTTTGGGCGCCCGCTGGACCGTATAGACTTCTCCCGCACGATTCGCAACGGAGACTCGACCCCGCCTAGGGGCACGGTCCAGATCCAGCTGCCAAACCTGCGCCTCACCGACGGAGAATGGGTCTGCCTGACGGGCAAGATGCCTGGGATACGGCGCCGGCATCGGATCACGATGCAGACCCGGGACTATCAGCCGAGCCAGAGCGCCAAGTCGCGAAAGACGCTGGAGTTCTTTGCCCAGGGAGGCCTGCTGCCGGTCGAGATAGAGGGCGAGGAGGCAGGCGAGGTCGGTGAGGAAGGGGGTGTGGGGGCTGAGCCGGGATTGGCGGCGGCGGCGGCGTACATGCCCCGGGGGGGGGGCGAGGGACACGTCCGCGCCCAAAGCCGCGATCGGCGGGAGGTGCGGGGGAGATACGGTCAGGTCGGGGAGATGGTGGACATGATCGAGGACAATGCGGATCGAGAGGATAAGGACGATGAGGCGGGCAGCAGAGGGGACACCGAGTCGAGTGATTTTGAGATGTACGAAGGGGATGATCTTGCGGACGATGAGGAGGATGAGGAGGATGACGATGACGATGACGAAGAAGAGGAGGTAGAAGAATATGGGGGGAGGGAGGGAGAGGGAGAGGGAGAGAGGAGGAGAGGGATCTTTACGGCCTCAACCAGCTAGCTGGCTATCCTTGTTAGAGTCGTATTGCAGACAGAGTCTTCAGGGCTGCATCTTTCCCTCGGCAGGTTCGGATTCGCCACCGGCCTTGATGATGTTCCCCCCCCTTCAACGCATCTTGGGCATGCAAGGGGTCCTTCTCTCGAGTCCGAAATGACATGTGCAGGCACAGTCACACGCGTACCCAAGGGTCTATGCATGGAAGCCGAGGATGAGGGAGTCGCAGCGCGGCAGCCCGACCAGGCCGACCAACTAATTTCATTTTGGGCCTGGTCGTTTCCGCACCCGTTCTGATCGCCTCGGCAGATTGTCGCCGCCCCCCGGCGACCTTATTCCGTGTTCCTCGTTCGAGAGCGGCCTATTGAATCTTCTCTGGACAGCAGGGCTATGCCTCCCCCTGTCTCGGCGATCTGATAAGCCGATCAGGGGGGAACGGGGAGGAGGTAAGGGGGTCAGTCTCCCGCCTGGCCTGACCGTGGCGTCCATGCGTGCGGCGCTCTCCTGCGAGCCTCCCAATGCGGGCGGGGGCGGCATCTTCTCCGGCTGTTTCCCCACGTCGAGTGGTACCATTGTACGTGCATGCATGATCCCACATCCTCTCCAGGCAAACGGCCAAGCCGAGCTCTGTTATATTACTTTGCAGAGTTCAACTTCTAAATATGCGCTGCGTAGCAGCAGGGACCGTTCGCCGTAGGGATACAGGCGGCTGCGTCGCCCACCGCCGATCCTGGCAGCCGTGCTGGCTATCAAGAGATTGTCGGCGAGGCCCGTCAAGACGAGATGCGGCGTGCTGGGGATAGCGTCCCTGCGGCCCTGACGCTTGTGCTGCTCTTCCGCAGCGCCCCAACACGGTGAACGAGGTGGTCTTTGTCGAGGACCAAATGGATAATATGGCCGGGGAGATGGAGCGTCTCCTCGCCGACGTTCCTGCCTTATTGCCTACTCCTCATCGTCCTGGGTCCACCCCTTCTCCCCTCCTTCTCTGATCCCATCGAGGGGTTTTCAGGACCGACTTTGCCTTGCTCGTGAGTCTGCGGCCAGGCTCTCTCGTCTGCCGTTGCGCCCACTCCTTCGCCGGCTCGTCCTGTTGACGATGAGACCCCGCCGATCCCTGTCTCCTTCGTCCGCTCCCCCATACACCAGGAACCACTCTGATCCTCTACAAATCTGCGCAGTACCAGCGCGTCCTCAGCACTCAGTCCATCGCCCTCAGTAAGTGTTGCTCGTCAGTTGCTTATTCGCTGCCATGACGCTGTGGCCAACTCGGGGCTATGTTTCTGTAGTGCCGTACACTCTGCCGGCCGAGTACCGAGTGCGAGACGTTCCTGATTGTGCTGTCTCGTGTCCATGGGCAATCCTCTGGGCGGGGCTGCCTGCAGAACCTTCTCGCTCATCTGGTTTTTTGACCTCGAAGTGGTCGATGACCTCCGGTCGCCGCCGCCCTGATCGTGCCGTCCACGCTCGCCGTGAAGAACTTGGCTTGTCCTACTAGGTGTTTCACCAGCAACCAGCAGCAGCAGCCGATCCGCCCTGGCATAGACGGATATGATGATGTCCACTGCCACCGACTGTAATATATCGTATTGAATTGCTAGTATCGCTAATATATAGATATATAGAGTAAGACTTGACCTTATAACCGTAAATAACTTTCATAACTTTTATAGAGACAGAGTAGAACTTGAACGTGTTACGCTCAATAAATTTATATCCAGCGGGCGGATACCCAGCGCTAGTCGTCCGCGCATTAGCCAGTGCCCCACTATCTCACCCAGTGCGCCCGCCCATTCCCGGAATGCCCTCAGAGCGCCTCAGGGCCCTAACACGCTGCCACCTCCCCTAATGGTCGCCCTCGACTATCCTCGTAGGGTCTCCCACGCTCTAAGCTTACTCCGTGTTACTCGGGGCCAGCCTGGGTGCCCGTATTGGCATCCCCCATAGGGATCGTGTGGAGGTCAACAAAATAGCTTCGCCCGGACTTCCATCCCATCTCCCACCCGCGCCGGCCAATCACACGTCGCCCTCAGGTCCTTGCCCGTTTGCGACGCGTTCTTTGCCGGCCTAGCTCAGAGTTCCTCCGGTCCTTTCCTTTCCCCCAACACTATCCCGGCTCCATCGCTCAAATACTCGCCAGCGCCTCACCTATCGCCAGTCACGCCTCTGCTATGCTGCCCCGTACCATACCTTGCTGCTTCGCCGCCACTCCGTTGCAACAGCCGGTCCCTCGCCTGGCCCTCGGCCGCCATTCTCTGCGCGCGCGCGCCTCGATCCTCTCATTGTGTGCCTCTACCCTGTTGACGGGCTGACACGGGTGCGTTCGCCCCATCCCTCGAGCCCGTGGAAGCCTCCTGATGGCGGCCCAGGATCGATCAGACATCTGTTCTAGCCGGCTCTGGAAGAACATCGTGCCGGTCCAGTATAAGCCGGTCAACCCGCGAGACCCGCCGCAGGCGCCATGTGAGAAGTGCTGGCACATTCTCATCACCGAGGGCCACCATCGAGATGGCCTCTACCATCAATGCGTCGAGCCGACCGACCGTGAGTCCCAGAGCAGGACAGGAACGCATTGCGTTAAATATCTTAAATAACTCGTAGAGACAGAGTAGGACTTGAACATGTTATGCTGAACTTGTATAGAGACAGAGCAGAACTTGATTGTGTTATACCGAGAGGAGCGCCACGAATCTGAATCACGTCGATATACAGAACATGTAGCTCCGCCAGGAGTTCGCCAAGGGAAGCTTCAAGGTCACGTATCTGCTAACGAACAATCTGCTAGCAGACGGCCTCATAAAAGCTCTCTCACGGTATGAGTTTGAAAAATCCCGATTACTCCTCAACCTTCGTTTCATTGCTGTCACGCCCCGATCTACTTGAATAGAGCATCTCCTAGCATCTCGGCCATACGATCCGATAAGGCCTTAAACCCCCTCACGAAAGCATCCCGAGCAAGCGTAGAACGTACCGTGTAGGAGTTGATATGTTCAACTTGACGGTGTTTTTTGCGCGTTGGGTAAAATGCGAATTGCGCGAGGGGCCAAAAAAAAAGTATGTGGCGGTGAAGAAGGATATTGTTTTTTGAAGGGGGGGGGCCTTTTAAGGTGAGATATTAGTAGAACTGCCAGCTCTGCAATGCAGTAGAACCAGGAAGAAATGTGGTCTTGCCTGGCTCATCAGCCCGACAAGGTTAGCGAGCATCAGGGATGCCTTGCTTATGGTCCGGATAGTTATAGAGAGCAGCACCAGCCATGCCTGGTTCAGGGCCGGTCATAGTTATAGACCGCACCGGGGGGGTTCCTCATGGCCCCGATCTGAATGGCGTTCTAGAGAGCGCCAGCCATGCCAGGCTCATGGCCCCAGCTCGCCAGCCACGCCTGAACCACCTACCACCCCAAGCTGGGTCGTAGAGTACTGGCCGTGCCCTTGGCTCGCCACTGCGATATAGAGCACAAGCCAGCCAGCCGACGAACCAGCCAGTCAGCCAGCCCGGTTACGATACGGTGACCATCTACCACGATGGCGCTCAAGGGGAAAACTACGATGCCAATAGTCGGGACAGAATGTTCAGCAGTGCCATAGTGCGCGACAAAATTCCAAGTCAAATCACTGTCCAGCTAGCTACTGACTTCCCACCAACAGCCCGGCCCCTGGGTGCCTGATCTCCGAGGCCGCCCACCTAATCATGCTTCCCGACTGCTTCTTATTAAGTTGCGGCTCAGCCATCTCTTCCGTCGTAGTGACGGACTCATACTACTCGTAGTCGGCGGGGTAGCCGCAGCCGTCAGGGTCTCGGTCGTCGTCGTCGCTCACTTCGAAATCGGGGTCGGTCATGTCGCGCTCCTGCGCCTGTGCTAAATTGCCGGCAGTTAGTGAAAAGTTGGATAAGAGTAAGAAAAGAGGAGGAGAGGAGAGGCGAGGCGAGATGAGAAGAGGAGAGGAGATGCGAGGCGAGGCGAAGAGAAGAGGAGAGGAGAGGCGAGACGAAGAGAACAGAGGAGAGAGGAGACTCACTGTAGTACTTGATAGCGGAGAACCACAGCTCCTCGGAAATGGACGTGGCGATATCATCCCCATACGGGCAGATCTCGAGCGGATTCTCGGCATCCTCGTCATCGTCTCCCGGGCCCAGGGCCGGCAGGGCTTCCAGCTTCTCCCCAGCGCGGCGCCGCCTCTCCCGATCCAGCGCGAGCCGGTTCTCCTCCTCCGATATGGGCTTGCCCCGGTATCCAAACCAGCCGAAGAAGCTCAAGCCGCCGAGACCGACGGCGTTGATCTTTTTGTCAAGCGCAGCCCGGGCCTGCTTCAGCGCCCGATTCCCGTCCGCCGTGCCGGCATTCTTCTCTGCTTCCCTGACCCGGCACACGAGCCCGAGCAGGCCTCGGGTAAGGTCCTTGCCGGGCCGCCACCGGATCGGGACCGGCTCGCTGACGAAGCCGGAGACGCCGCGGCGAGTGCGGCGCCACGTGAGCTTCTTCTCCAGGACGGTGTCCTCAAAATGCTCATTGTCCGGGGCAAACTCGAACCGGATGATCATGCTGCGGGGGTCGCCCGCGGCGGCGTCGCCGCCGCTGCCTTCGACCTCAAAATGGGACACATGTAGAGAGATGAGGCTTGAGAGCAGGAGGTTTGAGTCGGACGGCGTGACGTTCTCATCAATCTCGGGGGGGGCCTGCTCAATGACACTGGGCCAGAAGTTGGGTATCCGCGACAGGACCGCTGCCCGCCGTTCGAGGATTGGCCGGCTGAGCTCGATCTTGCGGCGGACTGCAGGGGGGGTGAGAACGGGCGGAAGTGGAGCGAGAGCAGGGGGGGGGGCAGGCGGGAGACTCACGAAGCTGGGTTTCGACGTCCTCGAAATCGCGGTCGATCTCGGCGAGCTCCTCGTATGTGACGTCGCATTCGTCGTTGATGAGGGCCATGGCGAATGTGGCCGATTGGAGAGCGGCCCAGAGTTGATTGAAGTTGTAGAGATGGCGTGGGGAAGCAGGAAGTGAGAGAAGAGCTGGAGCGCGGAAGGGCAGGAGCGGATGTTTGTTTTGGTGTGGAGACGATAACGATAAGGAAAGGTGCGGGGTCGAGGTCGAGGCCGGCCGAGACCGCGAAGGAGACGGCGAGAGGAGACAGCGACAGCGGTCGGATTAAATGCCCAAGGTTACTTTGTATATAGGACAGATAGAGAGGCAGTGGGATAGATAGTACGGTATGGTGGATTTCGAACAAGAAAGATGCTGGGGTGGACCGCAATTGAGTGGAAGGATGTATGTATCACTCGATTGGACGTGTCCCTCCTCGTGCGTGAGCCACTCGAATACGGGCGATTCTTCATTGCATCTCTCGTTCTCTCCCAAGTTGTCGACTGAATACATCGTTAGATCCCTCCTAATCGACCGAGTACGGTTGATCAAATGAACCCTTCAGCCACAACCAAGCCACCCAATCTCTATCCCCTGCTGTCGTCTCTTGACCTGTTCTTGTTTCTACTTTTTGCCGTCGACGGGGAGGCGGGGGGAAGCAAGGGAGCTCGAGAGCGGAGACGTCACCTGCTGCAGGCGCACTTGCTGCCCTTTCTGTATGATACACGCCCGTGGCGGACAGGTACAGCCATGCTTAGCTGGGAGCGGGAACGAGTCGTGACGTGACCTGGACTGTGCATGCTCGGCTGGGGCCGCGGCCGGCCGGTCATGTAGCTCCACATCTCTGCAGCTCTGCAGGCATGCAGCCAAAAGCAAAGCAGAACCCCGACTTTGGCCATGCTGCAGGACGCCGTGCTCGTGGACGTCGCTGCCGCGGGGATCCCAACCTACGCCTCGACAGGTTGGCGACATAAACACCCTTCAGAATCGCCATGGCCTGCGGCGGCGGCTGCTGCTGCCGCTTCCGCTGCCCCGACCACCCCGGCTCTCCATCTCGCCTCCCTGTCTCCTTTCTCTCGAGCTGCACAAGATGCCCATATAGGAACTCGCCCTCTCCGAGCCTGCCAACCTCGCCAAGACATGCAGCTGTGCCGAGGACAGCGCTGCATCACACTTTTGGGTGTATGCCTGCCGTCCTCCACGCGCGCGTGGCATGAATCGCGCGACCTCTATGCAAGGCGGTGCTGTGGGCGCCCTGTGGTCAGATGCCGACCGGTCCTGCAGCGAGAGAGCTATGGTAGGGAAGAGGCCGTGGGGGGGTACATGTGAATTCGGGTCGGGGCAGCGGTCGGCGAGAGGAGAGAAGCAATCGCGAAGGGGAGGGCGAGGGGGATTAGTGGCGCGCGCGCGCGTGTGTGTCTTGTAGGGGGAGGCAAGCCGACCCGGCTTTGCGGAGGATGATGATGACTTCGCATAGGACGCGGGAAGCGGCCAAATCGTGGCGCCGGGATTGGACCGGCCGCGGCCTTCCGGGGCCCCTTCTCGATATCTCGGTTTTATTCTATTACTACACCTTTCTCCCCGCGCGCCGGCACCGGCTCGTATTTCGACCACGCTGGTCGATTGATCGGCATCTGGTCGGCCTCGCTCTTGAAGTGATATCCCCTCGCGCGGGGCCTCGTGCCCGTGCCCACCGGCATTTCGGGCTCGTACGCCTGCGCGAACCGGCCACACTCGGCCTCGAACGCGCCGGCGCCCTCATCCCCCTCGGCCAGCGCCGCCCTGACGGCGGCGAAGAAGTTGGTTGTGACGTGCAAGTTGTGGATCTGAAGCAGGATCCAGCCGAGCATCTCCTTGGCGTCGAGGAGGTGGTGCACGTAGGCACGGTGGTGGCTCGCGCACGTGTAGCACTCGCACCCTTCCAGGAGCGGCTCCAGTGAGACGCTGTGCTCGGGAGACCACATGTCCACGCCGAGGGGGAGAGCACGGCCAGACTTCGGGTCCGGCTCGGGGGCCGGAAAGACAAAGCGGAGTGCGACCCCGGCGTCGGACGACACGTTGACGAGGGACGCGGTCACGAGGTCGGTGCCGAGGGACAGCTGGTGCAGGATGTGGTGGGGCGAGGCCGCCGCCTCAAGGGACAGGCGCGGCAGGCCCAGCAGCCGCTCATGGTTAGCCAGCTCAGGAGCGAGCGAGGCGTCGTACAGGGCCAGGCCCGAGATCCGGCCGGCCAGGTCGTCGGCCAGGTTGGTCATGTACTCCCACTGCAGCGGGTACGGCACCGTCGGCAGGGGCACAAAGACCGCCGTCGCCGCCGCCGTCGCCGCCGCTTGGCCGGAGCTACTGCTGCTGCTGCTGCTGCTGCCGCCGCTGCCTCCGTCGTCGGGTCTCTCCCCCCCTTGTCCTCCCTCCTCGAGCTCGGTTAGGAGCCGGCCGACCCACTCCTCGGTCCGCTCGACCGCGCGCAGGAGCCGCTTGGGAGTCGCGCCGGGGGCGACGCCGACGTCGGCCAGCGCGACGACCGCGTCCGGCCGCAGGGCCCGGACCGCCCGAGCGTAGCTGGCTACCGTCAGGGGGCGGAACCCGGTCGAGGTGTAGACAGACACGTGGTCGTGTCCGTTTCCGGACGGGGAGGCCACGGGGGGGCAGCGCCTGGGCGCCAGGATGGTGGGGAGGGAGGGAGGGAAGGCGGCGAAGGCGTGCAGGGGCGTGGCGGCAGCTGCGCAAGAGGGGGGCGGGGCCGGGACGCTGTAGATCGGGTGGTCCGATCTGCGCTCGATGACTGGGACATGTGGGTACGGCACGGGTCAGAGACAGACCGCAGCGCAGCAGAGACTTGGTCTCGAGCCCAGGCTCTCTCACAGTCCTCCAGGGCAAAGAAGCCGCCCCCCAGGCACGTGTGCCTGAGCACGTTGTCCGGGGTGAGGTGCGGCACGCAGCCCCGCGAGGTGCTCGCCAGGAAGTTTGGCGTCTGGATCGCGGCCCGGCCCGGGAAGACGAGCCGGCCGAGCCGCGGGCCGACGACGGAGCCACTGCTCCCTGGAGATGGCCGCAGGATGTCGAACCTCATGGCGGGGTCGTTGCCGCAGGTGTCGCTGCCGCTGCCGCCTCCGTCGCCGGCGCCGTCGACGCTTCTCCGGCCGTGGGAATCCTCCGCTGGCGCTGAAGAGCTTTGATCCCCGGTCATTGCGGTCATCGTCTCATGCTGTTTCATTTATTCGGGCGATATGGGTGAGGGCCATGGGATTACTGAGTGATCTGTCATGCCGAGATCACGGGGCAGGCTAGCCAGGCTGACCGGGAACGAGCGAAAAATCAGCCGCCGCCGCCGTCCTCCCCCCTTCCTGCTAGGCAGTCCATCTTAGGGATAGCAGGTTAAACTTGAGGTGGCCGTTCCTCCAAGTCAAGCCGGCTGGGAATTAACAAGATTAAGATGAAATAAAGAACAAAAAGTAAGGGGAAAAAAATATTTGATTCATACGCATGCCGAGAGTCGAACTCGGGTCCTACGCTTGGGAAGCGTAGATGATAACCGTTACACCACATGCGTCAGCTCGTTCCAACCTGGATCATGCTCCTCCGTTGCGCTGCCGAGACTATTAACCCCCCAAGCCCCTCTCCTGGCTACCAAGTCAGCTGACAAGTACTTCCCCCTCGGATTGGATGTCGAACTAAATTTAGAAATGTACACTTATTGATTTCCGGCCTCCGCCAACCCACGCCCGGCTCTTCCGGCACGCCACGTCACATAAGCCCAGCCGAGCAGCAGCAGCCAAGCAGGGATCGATCCATCCACCTTCCAGGCGGACAGACCGGCTCCCGGATGGCCGGCGGTCGCCGAAACGAAGCGT
The DNA here is from genome assembly GCA_025802115.2 of Bertia moriformis. NCBI lineage: Eukaryota > Fungi > Ascomycota > Sordariomycetes > Coronophorales > Bertiaceae > Bertia > Bertia moriformis. The sequence continues at coordinate 36,631 of JAOYNC020085934.1, forward strand.
CAGCTAGCCAGGAGTATGCACACGCTACCAGGTCGGCCGCGCTCTCTGCTCGACTTAACCGGACCCAGGATCTCCTCGTCTGGCATCCCTGGTGCTCCTGAGCCAGACAGCCCTCGACCATAGCCGCGGCGATGTCGAATACACACGACAACAAATCCGTCCCCTGCCGCCCATTCCCTGCTTGGCGCTGATCCGCCACTACCGCCCCCCCCCGCACCCGCTTCCGCGCTCGCGCCCCCACTGGCCTCTAACCTCTCCCTCGCTCGCTCGGCGCTGCTACCTATCCGAACTGAAACACCAGCCCCATTCGTTCCACCCGGCCCTTCTCCCTCTACCGCGGCCGAGAACAGGAGGCATTCACCTGCCCCGAGCGACCTCGTGTGACCAGATAGTCTAGCTTCTGGTGCCGACTTAATCAAGCCTTGTATTGATTGCTCTCGCAGCCCCCGCATCTCGCCTCTTTCTGCCCCCTCTCTCCGCTCACTAGCAACCAACGTCCTGCCCAACAGCCGGGAGGCCGTCAGTCGAGCCAAGGCTCGGGGCTAGCTTTTTGCCGCCTCGTATTACTTCGCCTCCCTGCCCCAGGTGGGGGTATGCCGGGAACCTGCGCGGCAGCTAGGGCAGCTAGTCCAGGCCAGGCCACAGTCGATATTTAAATATCCGCCAAGATGCCCCCCTACTCCGACGAAGCCGAAGGCGACGGCTCCTTCTTCGAGGAAGACGACTCCCACGTGCCTCTCATGTCTGCCTTCGACCGCCAGAACGACGCCGACTCTCTCGGCGGGGGCAGTGGCAGCTATGAGGCCACCATCGGACCTGCAATCGGCGCTCTCCAGACGCCCGGGGAGGAAAGTGATGCTCCCCTGCGGTTCGGCACGTCGTCCGCAACCCAGACGTCTCTCGAGCCTTCCGAATCTCCCGGACCTGCCGAGACGATCGATATTGAGCGGCATGGTGCGGCCGGAGCCTCGACCCCGCCCAGATTTATCGAGGAGGACGCGGCCCGCTCCAGGTGGTGGAGATGGATACCATACCCGGCGCGGCGCCTGGCCAGGCGGTCAGCCCGCTGGATGCGAGGCCCGGACCCGCCGCACCGCTACACCATCCGGCCCCTGTTCCCCGTCGTGCAGGAGTACCCGCTGCGGCTGGCCGACCGGTTCGCCCCGAAGCGGGGGACCCGCGCCATCGCCACGTTTGCGCTCTTCGCCGTCTGGCTCATCATCTTCGCCCTGGTCAAGAGCCGGGAGGACTCCAGGACCGAGATCCGCGGCTGGGGCGTGCCTACCGACATTGGCTGCGGGGCCACGTACTGGAGCGCCGGAAACGGATGCGGCCTCGACGGCGATGACTGTCGCCCCTTCGAGGCGGCCGGGTTCCCGTTCAGGTGTCCGGCCGGCTGCGCCAGCTTCCTGGCGCTGAACCCGCACGCCGTCGGCACCGACGAGCTCAACTACCGGCCCGTCGTCGTCGGAGGCCCCGCCAGCGACGCCAACCTCACCGACGCCTTCTACCGCGGCGACTCGTACCTGTGCGCGGCCGCGATCCACGCCGGCGTCGCCACCAACGGCCTGGGCGGCTGCGGCGTCGTCGAGCTGGTGGGCCAGCGCCAGGGCTTTGTCGGGTCGCTCCGGCACGGCATCTCGAGCGTCGGCTTCGACACGTACTTCCCTCTCACGTTCCGGTTCGCACCCGAGGTCCAGTGCGGCGCCACGACCGACAGCCGGTGGATCCTCCTCGGCGTCACCGTCGCGTTCACGTCCGTGCTGTCCCTCTTCTCCGCGTCCCCCGCCCTGTTCTTCTTCCCCACCTTCACCATGGTCTTCTGGGAAGTCGGGCTCGGGACCGACCCGCCGACCCACAGCTCGGCCGCCGATCTAGTCTCGACCCTGTTGGGCCGGTTCCTACCGGCCATGTTCTGCGCCTGGGTGATCTACGACCGGATGGGGGTGCGCCGCACCTTGGATGGGCTCACGGCCCAGGTCGAGAAGACGGTCCTCTGGCTGGGCGGGTGCTGGGTCAGCGCACTCGACGACTACACGTGGTCCCGGATGATCCCGATCCAGCGACTCAACAAGCATGACCTGGATCAGCAGCCCGGCGCCCGGGCCGCGCTGGCCATCATCCTGGCCGTCCTGCTTGCCGTGGTATGCTCGCAGGTCTGGTTCTTCCGGCAGGAGGGCCGGTTGGTGCGCAAGCTCCGGCTGTACGGCCTGCTGCTGGCCGGCGTGTTGTTGTCGCTCGCCCTGCCGGGGCTCAGCCTGCGGATCCACCACTACATTCTGGCCCTGCTGCTGCTGCCGGGCACCGGCATGCAGACGCGGCCGTGCCTGCTGTACCAGGGCCTGCTGGTCGGCTGGTTCATCAACGGCACGGCCAGGTGGGGGTTCGACGCGGTTCTGCAGACGGCGCTGGCGCTGCAGGGCGATGCCCAGCTGGGGTCTGCCCTGCCCAACATCCCGATTCCCGAAATTGCGCTGGCCGCCACCGCGGCATCCGCGGTTGCCACCGCCGCGGTCGCCGCCGCGGCGAACGCGACCGACTCGATCACGTTCACGTGGGGCACCGTCCCAGCCAGCGGCACCTACGACGGCATCAGCATCCTGGTCAATGATGTGGAGCGGTTCCGGGGCTACTTCTCCGACGGGGTCGCAGACTGGACCTGGAGGCGAGAGGGCGGGCTGGGCCTGAACGAGTACTTCCGGTTCGGCTACATGAGCGGGAGCAGCAGCCAGGATTACACCCGGGCGGGAACGTGGACCGGGGACGGCAAGTGGGTGGAGATGCTCCCGGGGCCGTCCAAGATGTGAGGGGCATACGATACCGTGCCATATCTGCCATGTTCGGGACAATTGCGCGGCACATTTGCTATATCTGGGTGGATACGGGTCACATCTATATTCGAGATGATGGACATGCCACGAGAGAGCGCGGCGGGAGGAGATATATGCCAGGTATGCCATGTTGGGGTCGAGGCAGGCACTTGTCGGTGGGAATGGAGGTGGATGTGGAGCCGCGGTTCTGGCCGAGTCATGAAGGGAGTGAGGGCCTTGGGCGGAATGTGTGTTTGTATGTGTGTGCATCAGGCATGCGTCCTATGCGGGTGGGTGTTTGGTTGCTTGGTTGCTTGGTCGCCTGGTCGCACTATGATCTGGAATATAGGACGGGGCGGCTCGATTTGGAAACTTGGGATTGGATTTATCGCCTCTTGTGTGTCATGCTGTCTATTTGGCTATACTATATCTCGCCTGGCTACAGAGGGAATTGATGGGGCGGCGATGGGGCGCAATGGGTCACTATAAAGTAGAGGACGGGGGAAAGAAGAGAATAAGTTGGGTATGCGTTGCCGGCACCCTGTCCATGTCCACCCTGTCTGCGAGCGAGCCGCGTGGCTGCAAGTAAAGTTGGCGCCGCCATGCCCTGGCGGCGTCGTCGGCCCCCCCTGAGAAATACAGGGGGGAGCGACTTATCCACTGGGCCGTATAATCGAGTCTGAGTCGTCCACTTGTGACATTTCGCAGCAGACCCAGGATCGAGTCCGAGTCGTCCCTGTGCGTTTATTCTGGGCCATCATCAGCCCCCAGCAGGCCACAGGGTCGAGTCTGGGTCGTCCATGTGTGCTGTGGTTCATTTCAGGCCGAGACCAGTCCGAACTGAGCCTGGATGTCGACGGGCCGGTCGGTCCTCTGGGTTGATCCTGAGCGATGACCAGTCTATATAGAACCATGAGAGTGAGGAGGTAGGCATATGACCGACCATATGCTATGGGATAACATCCCGCAATCTAACTATGGGCGACCGACCCGGTATCTGGCCTGATCTTCGTGTAGATATAAAGACGTACCGGGCCATGATCAAGGAGCTTGCTCTGGTGTGGTCCAGATATGCCATCTACGGATAAGCCGCCGGTGGGCTGGCGCTCAGCTTATGCCCCCGAGGGACGGGTGGGTTCACGCCATGTGTTTTTGATCTCACAAGATGAATTTCTGAATCACATGTTGAATCCCGTTACTTTGAAGGGGGTTTATCAAGATGCTGATCCGCGGTCGTATTGGTTTCCCGCCATCGTGAGCGTGCCTGTCGCTGCCCAGATATAGATTCAGCCGACCAGGTATGTATCGGCTTCCCGCAATCACGGATGGATCATGTATGTGGCCCCGTGTGCAGGGTTTAGCCTCCGCCGGTAAGACGGCCCTGTGTCGGTTGATATTCCACCTACCCTCCCCCCCGCGCCATGTATGAGTTGATATCCAGGCACGGATGAGCCCCCACCCTCCGCTACGAGCGGGCTTATCTTCTACCATCTAGAGATAAATGAGTCCCAGACCCGCTCCCCGCAGTGTGGCTTGATCTGGACCGTCCGAATATGGATAAGCCGAGCCGACCATGGGTGGCTTGATATCACGCCACCACCCGGACATGGATGGTCCAGCTCACCATATGAGTTCATCACATCATGCAACTGATTTTGAGATGGCAGTGAGCCGGCAATGAGAGGTGGGGGCCAATGTTATCTATGCCCGTTCAGATGTGGATGAGTCGGGGCGTGATGGTCTGACCTTCCCGCCATCTGGACATGGATGAGCGGGCATGTACCGCCTGGTCTATTGTATCTCACAGACGAGCTGTCACTCGGATGCCGGGGCCAGTACCCATCGCACCGCTTGCCGATGCCCCCCCACCCCGGCTGGCCAAAAAAAAGAAACAATTAAGAACCATGCCAGGCCCGAGAGCAAGATATCAGGATCGATCCCGGCCCGGATTCATCAGCGACTTCATCGCATTCTTCATCATGCTCAGTACCCCCCCCAGCCCCTGCGCCTCCAGGTACTCGAGCACCCCGATCCGGTACTCCCGCCAGGCCACCTTGCCGTCGCCGGGCCAGCCCAGCGGCGCAAGGCTGCGCTGCGTCACCGGTCCGGTGTGCCGAGCGACGGGGGCCCCCGCCGCCTGGGTGGCGTCCTCGCGCGCGCGCAGGGAGAGGATCGCGAGCCGGCACAGCACGGGCGAGTGCGAGATGTCGAGTAGCCACGGCAGATTCGCGGCCGGCTCGAGCCCGGCCACGTACCCGGCCAGGCGCGGCACCAGCGTCTGGGGCACGAGGAGGCCCATGGCACCGGCGTCGATTCTGAAGGCGCGCGACCGCCACAGGCAGTTGCATACGTCGACCAGGAAGCTGTTGAACCGGTTCACGAAGGGGCGATCATACCGTGGCGTTTCCGGATCGGCGTCAGCCATGGCGAGCTCGAATGCGCGCTTGTAGGCGGCGAAGACGGCACAGAGCCGCGACAGGGTCGCGGCCGAGTGGCCGACCAGGGCCGCGTACACAAGCTGGCTGGGCGGGAGAACAATCCGGACGGAATTGTGCAGAACCGGATGCTCGTACAGGGCGGCGGCATGCTGGTAGAGCCCGAGCGCGGCGAGCTCGGCGGCGACGCTGCCACCTCCGCCGGACCCTGCCTGCGTGATCACCGCCAGCCCGAGCGTGCCGGCGTGGTTCACGAGGCCGGACAGGGAGTCGGCCGTGGCCGCGAGAAATTCCCGCCGAGATTCCGGCGGCGGCGGCGGCGCTGCCGTCTCTGTCTCGGTCTCCTTTGTGGCGAGCAAAAGAGCAGTCCAGTGTCGGAGCACGCCGGTGTAAAGGCTGAGGAGCCGTAGCTGGGACTCAGCCGTGTTGTCGAGGACGGCGGCCTCCAGGGGCCGGAAGACGAGCCGGTATAGGTCTTGACCGAGCAGGTGTCATGTTAATACTCTCAAGTCTCTCGCTGCGGTGTAACGGGAAGGCGGGCCCTACTGTCAAATCTGGCAGGCGAGACAAATTGTAGCATGTCCAAGATTTCGTCTCTGCCGTCCTTGCCATCCCATTCAGGCAGAAAGTCGCCAAAGAAGGCGAGAAGGATGGCGGGCATGTGCTGCGAGCCCCCCGGACCGTGTCAGCTAGTTCGCTCTCCAGATAGAGCCGTGGCTTGCTGGCTGGCTGGCCAGAGACGCAATCGAGCGCACCTTGGTCTGCAGCACATACTCCCTGAGCGCCCTGAGCATGTTCAGCTGGGCCCCGCGGTCCGCGTCGCCGTCTTGCAGGCCGGCTCGCAGCCAGCCACCGATGCGGCGCGACGACTCTTCGCTCGGCCGCAGGGTCAGCAGCTTCTGGAGGAGCGGGTCCGCGAGGACGGCCACCAGCTGGTTCGGCAGCTCGATCTTCTCCAGGTTGGCCACCAGGGATTCGGCTCCGTCGATCTCCTCCAGCGTGACGGATGCCTGCGCGGCGGGCCACCAGACAGCACCACCGGTCAGTCAATCAGTCCCCAACTGGCCCGGCCAGACATGTGTATAGACGGGCCATGTCTGTAGATAGATAGATACAGGGCCAGGCCTATCTACCGCGCGGCGACGTGCCTACCTCTGTTGCCTGCGTACTGCGGACGCCAGGAATGGCCGAAGCCCTGCGGGCGGCGGCCTGGTCGAATCCATGGCGGGCTACGCGGAATCCAGCCGGGCCGGCCAGGCCGGCTGCACCCTCGGCGGCCCGGGCGTGGGCCCTCTGGATCTCGTCGAGACGCTCTCGCCACTCGAGGTCCGGGTGCCGGAATGCGGACGCGCGGCCCCGGACCGCCTCGCCGAGAATGATCTCGGGATAGTAGTCCTTGTAGACGCGGAGGAGCCCCGTCAGGGACGGGTCACCGCCAGTGGCTCGAGACAGCTCGAGGCTGGACCGAGGCTGGTTAGCCGCCGCGGCGGACAATCACTCGGGGCGGGGAGGATGGGGAGGACCCACAGAGCCTGGATTCTAAACGGCCGGACGTGCTTACGGCGAGTGATGAGCGCCAAGAGATGGCACAGATGGGGCCTGGATCCGCACACACATCCTCGCGCGTGAGCCCATGCCCATTCCCATTCCCAGAAATGCGAGCCCCCAGGAGGGGAAATCCGCGATCTCCGAGCCCCAAGTAGCAGCAGAATCCCGAGCCTGACAGCAGAAAGCAGACCGCCGAACAGACAGATGTCAACACGCACCTGAGCGCGGCCGTATCCAGCAGGTTGAACAGGACGCCGTACGCTCGCGACAGCATGGCCCGGTCGTCCAGCACATGATACACCATCAGGAGCCACCGCAGCAGGAGAGCCTGCACCTGCAGGCTGGGCCGCAGCCGGCCATGGCCCAGGCACCCCACCACACTCAGCACGACGGTGTCGGCCGGCACGGCGGCGGCTGGGTAGAGGGCCCGCACGATGGCGCCGATGCTCGCCTGGTCCAGGTGGGTGGGCGTGGCCGCCAGGGCCACGAGGTCGGCCAGCGGGCCTGGAAGCACGCCCTCCTCGTACGCGCGGGATGCCAGCTCCGCCACGGTCGGCTTGATGTTGGTGGCCCGGCTCTTGGGAGGGATCGCGGAGGCTTGGGGCTGGTATTAGCCACGCGTGTGCTTGGCCACGTAAGAGTGCAGGCAGGCACGCAGGCGGGAAGGTGGGAAGGCAGGCAGGCAGGCAGGCAGCAAAAAAAAGATTCGGCCGGGAAACTCACCGGCCAAGACTTCCTCCACGAGGGCATCCATCCTGCCAAACAGATGGGGGTTAGAAGCAGTAGGATGTCCGCCTCGCTCAGTTGGTGTCGCGTTGCGCGGTCGGAGGCGCGCGCCATCCACCCGTTGGATGGCGCCGCGACAGGCAGCTGGCATACCTGCTACCGATGTAACACTTCCAATTCCAACCCCATTCCCCCGCCCCGCCCTGGAGGCCTCCCCCACCAACGTTTCCCCACCTCTCCCCTCTCCCCCACTCAGTCTTGGGGTGTCATACAGCGATTCCGGAGTCTTCCCTCATTCCCCTCACTTTCCGGCCGGATTCCCGTCGCCAACTACCAGCCCTCTCTCCCCTCTCCCCATAATAAAATCCCAGTGATGGCGCTACTCCGCTACGCCGCTACGCCGCCTACTGCAGTCCCTCAATCGATGCTGCTGCCCCCCCCCGCCATCGACGCGCTGGCAAATGGGAATCGTGCCGTTGCCCCTCCTGCACGTCTCGTGTCACCCTCTACCAATCACCAACCCCGCCTGCTGACCGCCTGGCAAGGCCCGTACAACCCGAGAGAGAAGAGTGTGGACAGCAGAAGGGCGCGCGCGCGCACACGCACGTCAACTCGGAGGAGCCTCAGCGGCCGGTGCCTCAATTCTGCCGCCCCCAGTTCGCTGAAGCCCGCCCCCCCGATGCGCCCCATGCGCTCCATGCGCAACAGGGCCCAATCCCCAGGTGCCGAAAGGGCGCAGCGGCAGGAAATCAAGGGAGACAAGAAAATTTCCAAGGCCCGACTGGACCTCAGCCGGCCAGGCTCGACGACTCCATCCAACACGATCCCAGCTCGGGCTGCCTGAACTGCTGTCAGACTTTCTGCCGCAGACAGACCACAGTGAAAGGAAGAATAATGGAGAGAAAATTTCCCGACTTGGCCCGCTCCCTGTCTGGGCCTTGGGCCAGCGCCGCCCGGCCTGACTTGGCCGGGGCCCCGGCAGCGGCGACGGCCGCCGCGCAGGGCCAGGCCAGGCAGATGGGTGGTGGTGGTACCTGGGTACCATCCGGCCAGGGAGGGTACGGCCCAGGCCCGGCATGTCTCACGTCGGGGCCCGCCCGCCAGCCGGGGCAGGGGGCCCTGAGCTCCCCGCCCTTGGCTCGAGCTTGTCAGCCTCGGCCGGCAGCCTCACCGACTCGTCGATATCAAACGAAGCGTCATAGTTTGAGGGGGGGGGCCTGCCTGCTACGTACGGGCGTTTCATTCTGTCTTCTGGATGCGGAGACAGGTCAGCCACATGGGGTGGTGGCCTACGAGGTCTCGGCACGGGGATCCCGTGAGAGGCCGCAGCGACGGACAGCGACGCAGACGAAAAGTAGGAAAAAGAAGCAAAAAAAAAAAGACCAGAATGGAAAGGAGAACACAGGAAGGGCCTAGAAGAAGTGGGGACGTTCCCTGTCTCTGCCACGCTCTACGGGGGGGGCAGTCCAACGCTGTGATCGTCACTCCTTCCGGATATCGCATCCTTAGCTTCCGGCGCGATTCTCTTACCCACATACATCCACATACACACCACACTCGCACACCCACACTCACACACGCCCACACGCCCACACCCACCACACTCACACCCACTCAGCCGTCTTCTCTTGCCTCTCGCCTCCCGTTGTTATTAAACAGTCCGCCGCCGCCGCCCCCCTTCCCGCCCGGGACCGGATCGAAGGGCTCTGCGCCCCCCCGCTCCATCCGCTCCATCCCCTCACTCGCTAACCGACCCACCCCCCCCACGTTTGCATCTTACACAGCATGTCGCGATGCCCAAGACCTCAATGATCCGACGGTGACAACTTGTCCACTTCGTTGCTTCTGCCGCCGCCGCTGATACGATGAGGAGAGCACGCGCACATCGGCCGACGGGAGTGCGATAGTGACTGCTTGCCCCGGAAGTGGATAATGACGTCTGGTTGTTGCGCAAACCCGGAAATTCCTTAGGCCTTGATATCCGCCATCGCCCGACCCATCTGCCATCCCTGCCGTCGCTCTCTGATATATATCTGACTCCCCCCGCCCCCCGCTTTCGGCCCGGCCCACCGGAGATATCACGAGCTCATCTATCAAGTCGCCAGACCGGTCCAATGCAGCAGCCGCAAGCACAGTTCCGGCCACATGACCCCAGATATTCTCGACAGATTCCCCGTCATCGTCCCAACCACAACGCCGTACCGCGCCCACAGCCGCTGCTCGCCCCACTCACGCACCTTGACCCTGTCGTCGCCAGGGCAGGGAGAGGAGGGGCGGCCGGATATTTTCGCTCACGGTCCCGTGTTCTGCCGTCGCCGCCGCCGCGAGGAGGCGTTTTGTGGCCGATGCCCCGCGGCGCCCAGTCCGCCCCCTCCCTCCCCCGTCCCGCAGATAGGGGTTTTTTTTTGAGAGGCCGGAGACGAGGCGCACCAGGCGCATCATTCATCACAGCACAAGGGGGGCGCGCGCGCCTGGGGCTGAATCGAAGTTCTTGCGGAGCCGCCGGCTCTTGCTCGAGGACGCCGCCCCCCCCTCCCCAGCGATCGATCGGATTTTACGATTATAACCCCGACGCTCTCCCCCTCTCTGGAAACGTTGGCCGCGCTAGACTCTGAAGGGTATTATCCCGACCTCGTCGGCCGGCGGCGGAAGTGCGGGAGTCGCGTCTGTGCTCGCTGGAGATGATCCCGCTACGGGGCTCACAGGCCGCCGCCGCCGCAGCCGCAGCAGCAGCAGCAACAGAAGCAGAGGCAGCAGCGGAAGCGGAAGCAGCAGCAACAGCAGCAGCGACAACAGAGGCAGCAGATACAGATCCGTCAAAAGCCACAGATACTCCCGCTGTTGTCCTGCGCGACAACCGAGACTACATCCCGCTCCGGCGGCTCCTGTCCAGCCTGGACATCATCGTCCTGCTAACCCCGGTCGCAGTTCCGCCGCCGGGCGCTCCCCTCGGCTCCGGAGACCCGTTCGAGATTCTCGGCCGTGCCCTCGCGCGGCGACACCCCCTCGTCCGCCATGTGCCCTACACCAAGCAGGGCGGCCTCACCGGCACCCATGTTGCCTTCATCCGGCGTGCCCAGCTCGTGATCTTTGTCATCTCGGGCCAGACCGGGCCCGGGCAGCGGTCCCAGGTCGACCTCGCCGAGCTCTCGAGGGCGATCGCCGACGCTAGACCGCAGGTCCTCGTGGTATGTGCGAATCCACTGCCGTCGGACCTGCTCGACGGGCCCTTCCCCGCCATCGTGCAGTCCAACGGCTACACCCTCTCTGAGCTGGAATCGGTCGCGTCGTTGATGTTTGGGGGGGACTCGGAGGAGACGACGGCGTCGACGCCGCCTCCTTCCCCGGCGGCGGTGGCGGCGGCGGCGCCCCCGCCGTCGC
>JAOYNC020086101.1:0-47318 GCA_025802115.2 Bertia moriformis
GAGACCCTACGACCTGACCCGTCACGAGGATACGATCCACAACGCCTTCTTGTTAATGACCTCGCGCGCACTGCCGCCCCGCAGAAGCAGCAGAACCTGGACCGCGTTCGCGAGAATCAGAGGCGTTCCCGCCAGCGGAAGCGCGATTACATCGCCGACCTCGAGACCAAGATCCGGGCGTACGACGCCCAGGGCGTCGTCGCGTCGATCGAGGTCCAGACGGCAGCCCGCAAGGTTGTGGAAGAGAACCGGAAGTTGCGGGACCTGCTGCACCAGCACAACGTCTCCGACGACATCATCAACGTCTTCATCCGCTCCGGAGGCGGGATGGGCCTTGGCTCGCCCGATCAGCCGCTGGCTCCGCAGTATCCGTACGGGGTCCCGCCGGCCGGCCAGGCCGTCCAGAACGTCGACGCCCTGCTGATGCCGCGCCGGCTGGCGAACTTTGACACCATCGTGTCGCCGACCGATTCATCCGCGCCGACCAGTCCCACCACCGGCTGGGAACCGGTCTCACCGGCCCACCACCACCACCACCATCACCAGTACGGGGCGGGGGGGGGAGGGGGGCGGTCCCTCAGCTTCCAGCCTCTTGGCGGTGCCGGTCACGGTGGTGTTGCCGGCGGCGGAGCCCAGTCACCGACCTCGACGGAGATCTCCTACGGCATGGTCATGGACTCGTATCACGTCGGGGTGGAGTCGTACCCCCCCCAGCCTCCCGTCTCTGCCCTCCCCCCCCCTACTCCCCCTGGTACTCTGAATTTGTCTGGGGGGGGCGCCGGCTCGGTCCGGGCCGCGGTCGCGGCCGGGCAGCCGAGCTTCGGCCAGGATGGCGCCAACCACATGGCAGTCGAGATGGCCTCGCACCTGCCGGCGGGCGAGAGCCACGGGCGCAGGGCCTATTAGTGGCCGAGGCCTCGCGTCCCGGTCAGCCAGTCAGATCCATCTTCGACCCAGGAGCGGAGGAACACCAAATAAAGAGCCGAAAAACTGCTGTTTACCTCTCAGACTCGCTGGGGCTTGCGCCTCTGTCTGCCTGGCTGGATGGGCCCCGGGTTGTCCCGTCATTCAGATGATGGGGTAGTGATGGGTGATGGAGAGGGGTGGTCGACCGACAGGTTTACCGAGGCTTGATCTTGGCATGTTTCAGGGTACTTGGGTGTCGAGCACGAGGGATCATGTCTTGTGTTGATACTTGCCGAGGATGCAGAGAGAGTGGTGGTGATGCATCATTGAGCGCGAGAATGCGACGGCAATGTGAGCTAGGACCGGGTAACCAGCACCGCAGCTGACAGTACGGTCGGATGGGGGGGGGGGGCGCTCGTGGCCGAAGTAAGATATTGGATTACAACTCTGCCACCACCTCTCTCTTGTATTGATCCTTCATCTAGTCGCGCAGGTACCTTGCCGATCCCTCCTCTACCCCCCCAAAAGAACTCATCTATCCATCCAACAGAAAACTCGGGACCGATCCTATAGCAAGCACTCTACTGGCATCCCCGTGCGAACCTCTCCTGGCCATGTATATCCCCCTCCCGATTGTGTCCAAGACCAATAGAATCACTCGATTCTTCTTCATCGCTTGGTGCCGGGCCTGCCGGCCTGCATCTCAAACCCGGCCGTCGTCGTTCTCAAGCTGGTCGAAATCGGTGAATGCCAGCTCGTACGCAAACGCGAGGGTCAGGCGAGCGTGCTGCAGCATATGGTCAAAGTCGAGGTGCTTGGCCAGGTCGTCGGTGGAGTGGATCCTCTGGTTCGAGTCCTCAAACACCGACTCGATCACGAACGCGGACGGGTAGCCGGCCTTGGACGCGGACGCGTGGTCGGAGCAGGCATAGCCGCACTTGGTGTCGGCCCATCCGATCTCGCAGTACTCATCCACCACCATCTTGACAAACGCGGTGAGGTGCGGGTCGACAAAGTCGGTGATCACGCCCACCACGTCGGGCCCGCCGCGGTCGAGCGTGCCCCGCGAGTAGCCGGTCATGTCTTGCTGCAGCATGGCCCGCACGTCGCGCCGGTCCGCGTGGTAGCGGTGGAACACGTCGGCGCTGCCGAGCAGGCCGGCCTCCTCGGCACTGTACCAGTGGAACTCGACCGTGTTGAGGGCCCGGCCCTCGACCAGGTCGCTCCCGGCGCCATCGGCCGCCGACGCCATGAGGACCCGGAACACCTCGAGGATGGTGACGGTGCCGCTGCCGTCGTCGTCGGCGCCGGGCGCGCGCAGCACCGGGAACCACTGGTTCTGCGAGTCCTGGTGGGCCCCGATCACGATCGTGCGGTTGGTCCGGCCGGGGATGGTGGCGATCAGGGAGCTCTGCGCCCACGCGTGCGGGAACGGCGCCGCCGTGACGGCGCCCCCGTGCGTCTTCCCCGTGCTCGCTCGGCCCTCCGACTCGGCGATGATCTGGGACACCCGCTCGAGGATCCAGTCGGAGGACTGCTTGCCGGTGGCGGACTTGTAGTAGCGCGTGTAGAAGCTGGTGAACTTGTCCAGATCGGCCATCATCCGAGCCTTGTCGAGGCTCGAGAAGAGGGAGAGAACCTGGTCCTTGTGGGCGGGCTTGGTGGGGAAGACGGCCGGATTCTTGGCCTGTTCGGCCTGCAGGCCGGTGCCAAAGTCTTGGTGGTCGGTGACGTCCATGAACGACTGGCCGTTCTATGGGAGGGGGGAGTTGGTTAGCAGTCGGCAGACGAATAGGCCGGTACACAAATGAAATGTGAGACATGAGAAATGAGGAATGAGAACTGAGAAATGGGAAATGGAAAATGGGAAACGGGCAATGGGTAATGGGTAATGGGTAATGGGAAACGCGAAATGGGAAATGGGAATGAGAATTGATTAGCGAAACCTACCCGGCGCATCTCCCACTTGTCATCCTCCGACACCCATCGTCTCTTCCCCGGCCCGTACTCGATCAAGAACCGGGCCGAGTCGTCCGGATAGAGCACCAGGCCGTCTGGCTCCTGCGTCTCGACATAGCGGGCGCCGGCCGATCCGGCGAGGAGACTGAGGGCCGAGACTTTGAGCAGATGCATGGCGGCGCGGTTGGAATACAGATGAAAGTAATAATAAAGCTACAGGACGATATTTGTTTGATCATGAGATGACGAGGGCAGTGTGGAGAATCGGATGAGGGCGCGCGGCCTCTCAGGGGGTAAAGGCCCAGCCGCGTTTGCGGTTGATCACGCGGTCAGCTGATCACGACGGGCGGTTGAGGTATTAGTCACCCAGCAAGAAGAAGAGAATAGCAGACCTGGAGCTATCTCCGTCCCCTCCACTCCTCCTGTTCTGGTTATTTTATTACTTTTGCTGGGCTATATATAATCTTCGAGCCCATCGTTATTAACCAGCCGACCCGCCCCCAAAGCCCTTGACTCCGCGCGCGATCCGTCCTCGACCCCGTTCTCCGCCTGATCGCTCCCTCGGCAGCGCCATTCCCAGGATGAGCGACCTTGACAAGTCCGTATTGAGATACTGCGACGCCCTCGCCCCCCCCAGAGATCCAGCAGCCAGCCCCGCTGACCACGCGCACGCACGCACGCGACCTGCAGGGCGATTGCGCAGCTGCGCCAGTGCCGACCGATCCCCGAGGCCCAGGTCAGAGAAGTCTGCCATAAAGCGCGAGAGCTGCTGGTCGAGGAGGGCAATGTCGTGACAGTGGCGGCTCCGGTGACGGTATGCGGGTCTACAATTCGAGTGCGGTGCGGCCAGGCAATGTTCGCGCCGAGAGCGACGGGAGAACCGAAATCATGTCAGCAGGCTGGTGATATCGGGCCGGTGTGCCGTGCTGACGCAGGACCAGATATGCGGCGACATCCACGGCCAGTTCCACGATCTGATGGAGCTGTTCCGGGTCGGAGGCGATCCCCCAGACACCAACTATCTCTTCATGGGTGCAATCCCCCCCCCGGCCCGCCGAGCCCCACATGAACGCCGTCCCGTCCCGTCCCGGCCCAGCCCCGACCCCGACCCCGGCGCCTGCTAACAAGAACAGGCGACTTTGTCGACCGCGGCTTCTACTCGCTCGAGTCCTTCCTCCTCTTGCTCTGCCTCAAGGTGCGATACCCCGACCGCATGACCCTGATACGCGGCAACCACGAGTCGCGGCAGATCACAACGGTGTACGGGTTCTACGACGAGTGCCTCCGGAAGTACGGGAGCGCGAATGTGTGGCGGCTCTGCTGCGACGTGTTCGACTACCTTGCCCTCGGCGCCATCGTCCTCGGCGCTTCCAACACGCTCTCGCAGGGCTCGGAGCCCGTGACGGATGATGTGGAGATTGAGGTGTGCGACTCTGCCGGCGGGATCATGAGCCGGTACAGCCGGCAGAGCGGGGAGGGGCCGCAGCAGCAGCAGCCGGCGCAGGGACAGGACCAGAAACCGGAGGACCAGCAGGCGCCGGCGCAGGCGCAGGCGCCGGAGCAGGATCAGGCGCCGCCGGACAAGGGGCAGCAGGAGCAGCGCTCGCCCGAGCGGCCGCAACAATTGGCTCCCGCGACGGTGCGCTCGCCCGCCAAGAGCGGCCCCCCCGGCACGGGCGCGACCGGGGCGAGCTCGGGCTCGCTCGGGAACCCGGCCGGAGCGGTCCTCTGCGTGCACGGCGGGCTGTCGCCTCTGATAGACTCGGTTGATAAGATCCGACTAATAGACAGGAAGCAGGAGGTGCCGCATGAAGGCGCCATGTGCGACCTGCTGTGGTCGGACCCGGACGATATCGACGGCTGGGGCTTGTCGCCGCGCGGGGCCGGCTTCCTGTTCGGGGCCGACATCGTCAAGGCGTTCAACTACGCCAACGACCTGTCCCTGATCGCGCGGGCGCACCAGCTGGTCATGGAGGGGTTCAAGGAGATGTTTGACTCCAGCATAGTGACGGTGTGGTCGGCCCCCAACTACTGCTACCGATGCGGCAACGTGGCCGCCCTGCTGGAACTGTCCGAGGACGAGACGGGCACCGGCCTGTTTGCGCGGAGCAACGGGGACGCCACGCGGACCCGGGGCCAGATTTCTCGGCCGGCGGATGAGGATGAGAAGGCGGACGGGCCGCAACCGCAGCCGCAGCCGCACCAGCGGCTGGGGCCGCCGGGCCCGGCGAGGAGGTACCGGGTCTTTCAGACAGCTCAGCAGGATTCCAGAGGGATGCCTGCCAAGAAGCCGGTGGCCGACTATTTTCTCTGATCGGACGAGAGATGTTGCGGTCGGCAAGTTTATGAAGACGAGTAAAGGCAGGCAGGCAGGCAGGCCGACGGACAGACAGCCAGGCGGTCGGGCTCGGGATTGGCCCGCTATTCCTGACAGCAGGTGGGCACACGGAGTCGGGGTTGCGGTCGGCCGGGTGTTCTCCGTGCCGACACATGGGGAAAGGGCGTCGGAGCCTGGGTCGGAGGCGGGATCGCCCGCAGCTCGGATGGTTATGGTCGTGTGAGCTGTACACTTTTCGCGGCTTCGGGATGCCGGGATGGGTGGCAGGGCATGGCCGCGGCCGCCGTCTTCGATGCAGATTGGATGCTCCTGATCTTGGGGATTGCGTTTACATCATAGACTAGCAGTCCCGGCTTGTAGAAAACTGTCTGGACAACGCCGACTATCCTCAAATCAGTATGGATACTTCTGATTTGGTAGTACGGCTACGGGCTTGACGTGTCAGGACCGTCGACATGACATGACCGCGGCCACTGTCTTTAACGCGGTTTGGATGATTATGATCCTGTAGCCCATAAATCAGCAACGTCAGCATGTTGGAATCCATCGTATCGCAACAGGTACTATCCTCGAGTCAGCTCGGATGTCCCTGATCGTGTGAACAGCCGCATCTTGGATCTCATGATGTGACCCGACAACCCGTACTCTGCTCGGTGCCGCCGGGGCCTTCCTCATCCTACGAACACCAGAATTTTAGAATGGACGACATGGCATGATATCGCCCACTGTCCTCGGCCGGGTTTGTACCCTCTCCTGCGGTCTCGTTCTCATTCCCGGTCTCGGTCTCGTCCCGCCGACATGAAGGACAAGGACCCCGTTGGATGAAGTCTCGACTCTCGCTCAGGGCGCCAGAGAAATAGTGAAATAGTCGGCCGCCTACGGACCCGGGTCTTCCTGTATATGAGCTGTCTTGAGATTGAGTTTCGCCAGTTCTGTAGTGGATGGAGAGAGGAGAGCTGGCAGGGGTGGGCCACGAGGCGCGACCGGACACGGGCCATGAAACCGCGAGTCTTGTCATCTTTCGCTGGGCTGCTCGGGGCCTTCAGAGGGACGAACGAGGGAACCCACCGGCTCTCCGGCGCGGAAGAGTTACAGCCGAGGCCGACCGTCCCGCCGCCGTAGGGCGAGCGGGAGAAGTCAGCAGCGGCGCGCGCCGAGGCCAAGGTTGCTGGGTGCAGCAGGGACGGCGCTCGCGGCGGCAACAATGTTCCATGACCAAGGTCACGAGGGCGTGCGTGAGAGCTGGCCACTGCAGGATGGAGTGTGGAAAGTGATGATTGGGGCCAGAAGTAGGAGAATCGGTCGCCTACCCTGCCTCCACCTCGGCTTCGGGCGCCAGCAGACTCGCGCACCCCGTTCTCGACGCCATGGACACAACTTGGCGGCCCTATCACATGACAATTAAGAATACGACACGAGGGCGCGTACCAGCTCCTGTATATGTTAGATCCTTCTGACGGTATGAATTATGCACACGCCATGTTCGAATCAATGACAACGCCAACGCCCGGCCGCAAAGAAATTCAAGCACCCGCCAATTCCCATCCCCCAAAGTCATCGACCACGCCCGCCCTCCTCATCTCACACGCACCACTGTCCCTTCCCGTCACGGGTCGGCTCCTGATCCACCCTCCCCCCAAACAGGGCCATCTCCTCCAGGATGCCGATATTCTTGGCGAAATCGGTCACCCGCTGCCCGTCCGCCACCCCATAGGCCGCATCCGCCGGCCCAGTAACGGTCGGCCCCTCCCGGTGCCGAGTCCGGGTCACGAAGGCGGCCCGGCTCGCGACCCGCCACGACTCACGGAGGACGTGGGTGGGGACCGGCCCGTTCTCACCCTCGTACTCGGCCCACAGGGACTCGAGGTACGGCGCCACCTCGGCCCGGAGCTGCTCGAGGAGCGGCCGCATGGAGCGCCGTTTTGAAGTGTGGCCCCCGCCCCCACGCCTGGCCCGAGTCCGTGCTCCGGCGGCGGCGGCGGCGCCCCGCCCCCCCCCCCGTTCCCTTCTCGACTGGGCGCCCGGCGCCGTAGGTGAAGATGATGTTCTTGCGGCGGTCCAGTTCCCCAGGCTCCGGCAACGCGTGACCCGGACAACCGAGGCCGCTATCTTTCTCCGCTCGAGGCTCCGGGCAGCCGCGATCTCGGCCGACACCTTCCTCCGCTTTCGGCGTGGGCCAGAATGCCGGCCGGCCCCGGCCTCGGTCGGCCGGCGCCGGTTCAGAGCGACGAGGTTCATTATGGCGGGATCGACACTTGGAATGTGCCACTGCTGTCGTCTCAGCTGATCCCTCGCCTCCTGACGCGTCGGTCGCCGCTCCCTCGGCCAGGGTTGCGTCTCGGGCCGGAGAAAGGCCGGGCCGGGCGGGAGCACGGGCCGGGGTGGCGCCCCTTCAAGGTTGGAGTTGGAGGGGACGGAGCCGGGTGTCAAGTCGAGGGCGGGGTGGGGCAAGTCCGCCCCTGTGGAGGTGGGATACTGCTGGGCCCGGGACCGGGCTGGCCGGGCCGATCGGCGCAACGGGACGGGGTTCGCGGGGGCCGACCCGACGCGCTGCTCCTCCTGGTAGCTGGGCGGAGAGGGTGTTCTGGGGGGGAGGGAGCGGCGGCGGCGGGAGGGGTGCCGTGGCGATGTTGAGGTCATGATGCGGTTGATATAGGATGATGCAGGCTGTGAGTGGGTTGTTGGTACTGAAACAAGGGGGACTATGAGCGATGATGCGAAGAGGGGGGATCTTGAAGAGGCGGAAGATGGGGCTTGGAGTGCGATTCGAACTGCAGGGTTCCTGGGGAGAGGAAGATGGGGTCCAGCGTATGATTGAAAATGGGGGGGTCGGTATGGGAGGAAGATGTATTTTTGATGATGGGGGGTTGGGAATGGGAGCAGGAAAGATTTCGGCGTATGATAGTACGATATGTATGATATACAATAAGGGTACCTTTTGGGGGGATGAATAAAATGAATGGGCAGGGCCGGGCCGGGGTGGGGTGGGGGCGCGGGGGGATGTCATGATGACCAGTATTTATTGTCGTTCGTTTGCATCCGGCAATCATGCCACAAAGCAGCATCATGGGCATGCCCGCGTTCGTCTGCCACTCTGATGTGGGCACTCCGGATGCGGAATCTTTTAGGGTTCGTGTGGTGGTGAAAGAACAAAGGGTGGGTCGAGGCCGGGAGCCGAGACTCGACAACGGCCGCATTCCATGGCCGGATTGAACGTGTTTCTTTGTTTGGGACTCTTGAGTGAAACAGGGGCGTCGGGAGGGATTTGACCGTGACTCGCCCTATTCACGCCATGGCGGCGGCGGCCCTCAATGAGTGGTAACAATGTGTGGTGGCGACAACGGCGCACTGCGCAAACGGCGACAAAGGAACAACACACCACCGCGCACTGCTACAATGGAGGATGAAATACGATGGTGTCGATTGTTTTTGGGCGAGCAATTAAGGTAAATATAATATAGCGGCGGTGATGGTGCATTGATACTGGATATATCATGGCGGCCGCCGCGAACTGCTTTGGCCGATAAGGAAACCCCATCCCGCCCAACAAGCGGCGAGCTGGCTGATGGCAGTCCTATGCGCCATGCTTCGGACGGACAAGTATCCGTCCCGCCCAGGGGGCAACGAGATGTAATCCAGCATCTCGCTCCGCGCGATATGATACTGGGCGCGACGGAAGGCAAAGAGACAACATGGGGGCCGGGCTATATAAACTGTTGTATGTGGGACAGAGATGGGCCGAGCGCTGTCGTGCTGTTCTGATAGATACATAATGATACCTCTGATAAATACATAATGATACCCCCGAGCCGATGGCGTCGGTTTAGAAGCGATGCCTGACACCTATCGACCGGAGGAAGCTATTGTTTCCTCACCAAGCCGGCTGGCTGGCCCGCCCCCCAGTCCCGGCACTGCACTCCCCCTCCCAGGACCCGAGGTAAATTATCGGCCGGGTCAAAGGCCCGCATACATCCATTCTCAACCCTCGATGGCAGCGGCTAGTTATCTGGCTGGCTGGCTGGGTTGCGGAGTCGCTGGTATCTTGCTCCAACTTTGCCAACCAAACATTCTCCACCCTAGACACACAAATCCATCCTCTCGGTCCGGGCAAACCGTCACCCTTGTCTCCATCTCCCCCGCATCCGCCTACGTCCTCTCTCGCCCCCAACCCGTTCTTCTCCTTCCCTGTTCTTCTCCTCCCGCCCGTGCCCAACTTGCCACTGCGACCTCCAGCACCAGCCCGTTCCACCCCAGCTCCGGCCACCCACCCCGTTCCGAGCTCTGGCCAGAGGCCCTCCTCGCGCTTTGCTGATCTCGCGAACCGAGACCGAATAGCCAGGACGAAGTTGCGACCTCGACTGGCAGAGGATGAGAGAACGGGAGATAGAGATAGAAAGGGAGGGGGGAGAGCGAGGGAAAAAAAAAGCCAGACTTGAGCCGTCGTGCCGGCCTCTCCGTTCCCCATTTGCTACCCAGACAAGCCAGCGGCAATGCCGTGCGAGCCTCGCAGAACCGCCGCCTCCACTACCGGGGGTATCTTTTTCCTCCTTACTGTCCGTCGAATACAAGTTGTTTCTTTTTATCCCGAGCATGACGTCGCCAGTGACCCTTGTCTGGTTTCCCGTCCGTCCGCGCGCGCTCTCCTTCCATCTTGGTCGGTACCAGTCTTCTTGTTGTTGGATGGAAAGGGAGAGGTCGGTCTGCTATATTGGGCGTGGGTTCGGGGAAAAGTGAGGAAATATGTGCGAGAACGAAAAATAGGAAGCAGGGGGAAGATTGGTGTCGGCTGCGTAGGGAGGGAGAGATTGGGGGGTATCCGAATAAAGCACAATTTGAGCCCGACTGTCCTCGTACCGACCGATGCCGATGTCGAGACGGCCGGATTTTTGTTACCGAGTGAGAGGCCAGAGAGGAACAATGGGTGAATGATAGGCGACCAAGGGCAGGGTGGGCAGGGACAAGTGGCCAGGGGTCGGTGGCGCGAGCGAGCCAGAAAGAGTAGGTAGGAGGATTTGGGTGTGGTGGATCGAAGGGCAAAGGGGCCGAGTCGAAGTTGCCATCGGCCAGGGACACCGAGAGTCGGCGGGTGGAGCGGGTGGCTTTGTGAGCCATGACAAACAGGCTGAGAGAACAAAAGCAGCGATAACAGGGGAGCGAATGGAAGGGGAAATCCCGCGAGTCTATGAGGTATTGTCATTATTCGACCAGTATTGACGGCTGCCGGTATTGAGAGCTGCGCGCAGCCGGGCCGGCAAGAGGTTGCGCGCGGCAGTAACGAAATCCAGCCGGGGCCGAGTGCGTACAAGATGCGCTGCCGAGCGCTGTCCTCGCAGGGAGGATCGCAGCACTCGGCCGACAGTGACAGCCAGCCGGATTCCGCGAGACCCCTCAGAGGGAAGGCATGCCATTCATAGGTCCGGGCCCAGCCGGCGGGCCGGACATGTCCATGTTGATGGCCTGCTCCGAGCCGTCCATGTGGCCGTCCATGTGGCCGTTTGGACCGGTGGGGACAGGCACGCCAGGCACGGCAGAGACAATCGGTGTGCCGGAGACACCGGCGATGCCGGCGACCGGGGGCCCGCCAGAGACAGCGGGGGCGCTGGGTGCGCCGGGAACTCCGACACCGGGCATGCCGATGCCGGGTCCGCCCGGGCCGCCACCGGCGGCGGCGGCGGCAGCGGCGCAGTGCTTGGCAATGTGGCCCGGGAGACCGCAGCTGTAGCAGGTCTTCTGGTCCCGGGATCCGGTCTTGCACTCGCGAGAGATGTGGCCTGGCGGCAGGAGCGATGGGTTCGATGTGTCAGCTGACTGGATCAAGATGGCAGGGGCGATGGCGAGACCGAGGGCCATGTCGAGAGGGAGAACGAGGGCGAGGGCGAGGGCGAGGACGAGGATCACGTCAGAGGTGGATCACTAACCGAGCTCGCCGCAAGCATAGCACTTCATGGCCTGGGCCTGGCAGTCCTTGGCGTAGTGGTTGGGGCCCCCGCACTTGAAGCACGATGCGGGGGGGCGGGGTCCGCCGGGGATGAACCCGCCGCCGCCGCGGCCGCCAAAGCCAAAGCCGAGGCCGCCGAATCCGCCGCGGCCCATGGGGGCGCCGCGGCCCATTCCGTGGGGCGCGGGGCAGTCCCGGAACATGTGGCCGATCTGGTTACAGTTGTAGCAGCGGGAGCTGCCGGTGATCCTGAGAGTGGGGCACTCGGCCTGGACGTGGCCAAAGCCTGTTATGGTTGTTGTTGTCAGTGAGCAGCACGGTCGAAATGGCAAGAGGAGGGAGGAAAGGAAGACCCTGGTGGTGCCGGCCCCACCACATACCTTGGCACTGGTAGCATTGCTTCGTTTCGGTCGTGCGAGGCAGCGGGCACTTGTTGGATTCGTGGCCGGGCTGCTTGCCTGACACAGGGTTAGCAGGCGCGAGCCGGGAGGGGGGAGCGGATATCAGCCAGCGCGGCTGGCTTACAGTTGTAGCATAGCCGCTCGACCGACTGGCAGTCCTCAGCCTGGACATGGATGTTAGCTGTCGAGAGATGACAAGATACGGGGGTTTGTTTGGGAGGGGTTGGCGATGGCTCGTACGATGTGACCGACGTCGCCGCATTTGTAGCAGGCCTTGGTGCTCCGGGGGACGGCAGCCATGGTGAGCATCTGTGGCGATTTCTGCGTAGTAAGACTATCATGGTCAGCATACTGCTCGGGCCAGTGGTGCTGCTTGGGCGAGTCATGCTGCTTTGGACATGGTGCTGCTCGGGCCGGTGGGCAAGTTGCGAATCATCGTGCGCGGCGGCGGGAGCAAAAAGTCCGCGTGAGCCGGAGACGTGCCCCCCCCCCCCGCCATGCCTATCAGGGTTTGAGGGCCGAGTCGGCTTGCCACGGCCATCAAGGTCTCTGGTGGCCTTCAGGTCCGGCAGGTGCTCCTCTCCCCGCCCCCTCTCGCCCGTGCCCCGCGCCCCCCCCTCTCCCCCGCACCCCGCTCCTCGGTGCCGAGGCAGGCCCAGGCGGCGAGGGCCCGACGGGCCCTCGCCATATGCAGGTACGAGTGAGTGGTGCGGGCAAGGTGGCTTTCTTGTGCCACCCACCCTCCCAGCCTTGGCGACGTATAGGATGAGCAGGAGGGATCGGCTGGCGCAGACGGCGTCCTGGGCCTGGGCCGCAGGATCGGGGGGGGCCGGTCCATCTCCGGTTGGGCATTCTCGGGCGCGGCGCCACAGCGGCGCGGGGCGCTGCGATGATGTGCTCGCCAGGGCAAGGGCAGGGTGGATGATGGCCGGCCGGGAACCAGACCGAGTCCATGGTTGTCTGGCGGAAGACAGGGGGGGTGCCATGTATTCTGCCTTCTTTTCTCTGCCCACGGTCTGACCGAGAGCTGCTGGCCAGCCAGCCCGAGCCGCAGAGGGCGTTGGTCTGGTGCTCTCAGGATGCGCATGGCGGTCGGCACGGCGGCCTGGTGGCCTGGCGCTCGGCGCCGGCCGCAAGGCCGGCTCGCTCATCATGGCCTTGCTCGGCCGAGTCCTGCTGCCGACTCGGGCCAGAGAGGGCCATGCCGAGCCGGTTTTCAACCCCGCCGAGGGGAGGGCGAAAGGAACGCAAAAAGGAGGGAAGGGGAGGGGCCAAAGGAGAGATGAAAGGAGGAACCAACCTATTGTCTTGGGTTGAATTGGCTGACCCAAGTCGTAGCTTCGTGTTTCTGCCTCGTCTGTGTGACAACCGACAGCCGGACCTGGCAAGTGTTCGCTTCTTCTCGCTCGCTCGCTCGCTCGCTCTCTCGCTTGTTCTCTCTTCTCTCTCACTCGCTCGCTCTCTCTCTTCTCTCTCTCCTTCCGACTTCCGACAGCAACCCTCTCTCACTCGCTCACCCTCTCGGGAGGGGGAAAAATTTTCACCGTGGTCTGGTTTTTTTTGCAGAAGGGGTGGAGACGGGCGGAGGCGAGAGGCAGCGGGGGTGGGGGGGGCAGGTTAATGAGAGAGAAAAAAAGGAAAGCGGTGCGCGGCACCGGCGCGCACTAAACACGAGGCAGGCAAACGGCCTGGGATCCGGCATGCAGCAGAGAGGGCAGGGCGGACAGAGGGGGAGGGCCAGAGGGGCCAGGCAGTTGAGAGTAGAGCAAGGGAGGGAAGGAGGAGGGCCTCGGCCGGACTGTTTAGCGGGCTTGCCAGCCCGGGCTTAGCGCATGGTACTTTGGGGGAACTTGCAGAGTACCAAGCCTTCCTACCTAACTACAGGCCGGTGGACGCACGCACCTGCCGGCGGGGAGAGAGAGACGGCGCCCTTGCTTGGCGGGAAAGTGGTTTGCGTGTATGTGTGCGTGTATGTGTGTATGTGGCCGTGGGGAGATGGCAGGGCCAAACCAAGGAGGGAGAGTCCAGAGGGGAGGGAAGGGATGCCGGTTACTGCCAGATTGCTAGATCGAGGGATGGAGTGGGTGTGTTTCCATCCGTCCATCGGACTGAGAAAATTTTTCCCGTCCACCGGAACTGTGGCCGGCCGAGTTTCACCGACATCACGGGGCAGGTCATCAGATCAGGCCGGAGAAGGAGAAGATGCTGCTGCGCCGGGGGCGCCGGGGGAACGGCGGCCCCATCGACCGCCGCCACTACCACCACCACTACTATCTCCGCCCCGCCAAAGGTGTCGGCCTAGTCAGAGAAGGAGCAAAAAGGGAAGTAAAGAAAAGAAAAAAAAAGAAAAAAAAAGCCCAGGGTCGGGTCCGTCATCGTCATCGAGCCAACCTTGACGTTTTTCTAGAAGCACTCGGAAGTCGGAAGCCGAGGGGTCTGCACAGATCTGGGCCAAAGAAGCGTACAGGTCGGCCTATACAGGCTCGGCCGACTCGACCGACTCGACGTCCATCTACTGCATCTACTACTTGGCATGCCATGCCAATTGAATTCATTGCCAGCTGCCGCCGCACAGCGAGCGAGAAAGATTGGAGAATTAAACCGAAATAAAATAAACACACACGAAGCCCATAATTCGCAGCAGCAGCCCAAGTACCGGCCAAGTCCCTCTCCTGTCGGTCGCGAGCAGGCCCCGCCGAGTGCCCCGCGCCAAGTGGCAGACACAGGGAACAGGGACCGAGATCCGGACTACATTTTCGCGGCTCGGCACCCACAGGGATAGACCCCTCGGCGGACGTGTCGTTGCTTCTCGTCCCCTCGCGGCGTGCCCGAGCCGCGCCACGTTCAGGTGTCTGCCAGCAAGCAGCAGCAGGGCCTGCCCGCCCGCCTGCCTGTATTTGCATCTGCATGCAGCAGTAGCAGCCGCAGCCGCAGCCGCAGCAGCAGCCGCAGCAAGCAACCCTCAATACGGGGACAATTACAACGAGGGCCGGTGTGGAAACCGGCAGTCCCCCGCGTATCACCCCCCCCAGCGTGGACGAATACAGAATGCATCTTTGGTACTGATCCGCTTTGCCGGGTATTGGCCTGGGCGGGGCCTCAGTCCACCCGAGGGGGGGCTTCCTCCCTGCCGCATCCAGGACGGCCACGCCTGGCAAACGGTCAGGCCACCCTCAGGCCGCGCTCAAGCCGCCGAAATGCCGTGTCGATCCTTCTACCGGCCCCGCCTGCCCCGCCAGCCGGTGCTTGATTGTGCTGATACCGTGCTGTTGCAGCAGACTCGGCCGCTTGGCCCTAATTGATTTCAATTTACTGATTGGCCTGTGTATGTGTGTCGAGTGTGGCACATCCTTTCAGTGAGTAGGGGCTCCTCACTGTAACGGTATAGATGCCCACCCCCCCGCGGCGAGCCCAGGTCCTGTGATGCAGGAGTGCCGGCTGGGCTGCCTCATGTCCGCCCACGCACCGAGCCTCTCCCGTCTCGCAACGGGTACCAGCAAGCCCCGCCAGACCTCTCATGCTGCCGCTGCGAAATGCAACCTGGCCGGGGCGGTGGTGGGCCGGGCCAGACCGGGCCGGACCGGAGTGGAGTGGGCCGGGTGGGCCGGGGTGGGCCGGTTTGATGTCCTCCCGGGAACAGGCGCCCGGCAGGTCCTCCCCAGAGCCGGGCTCTGCCATGAACAGTGGCATGCCACGTCCTCCGAGGGGACTTGGGAAATGTCATGGCGCCGTCAGACCATACTCTTCTTCAGCCTCACCCAACTTGACCTTTGATTTTCGTCCCATGCCTCCCGTGACATCCAGACACCCGGGACCAGATTGCATCTCCACCTCTTCTTTAAGCTACCCTGCAGCGCCTGAATCTCGCATCTCCCCGCGCCCCGCCCCGGTCCAGCCAGCCTCACTCAGACTGGTGCGGCCGCAGGCAGGCCCGGCCCGGGAAGGGCTACGGTCGACCTAGAAACCGCCTCAACCACGTAGCTCACCCCATCATCCGACACGTACGATGGGGGGCGGGGCTCCAAGCCGGCCCCGGGCCCGGACATGCGCCCGGGCCTACTGCCGATTCGGCCCGGCCGCGCCGGCGCCGCCGCAGCGGTTCGCTGCTGCCAGAACAGCCTGTCGGGGTCCAGCCGCTGCAGATTTGGTCAGCCGGTCAGTCAGTGGGAGCGGTAATGCCACGTCGTGTAGGGTTGGCTGGCCGGGGAGGGGGCTGCGGGGCCGCCGCCGCCGCTTCTCAACTCACAATACTCTCCCTCCACGCCCCGTAGGCCGGCGGCTTGAGGGACGTCGCCAGGCCCTCCGAGCCGGCCCCGATCGCCACGTCCTGCGCGAGCTCGACCTGGATCGGCTCTCGCAGGACGAGGTATCCGCCGGGGTCCAAGCTGGCCATCGCTTGATCATCTGCTCGGGCCATCGGCTTCCTCAGAAGCAGCACGAGCGGGATGATGCTGTAGAGAACGATTGAGATCGAGCCCAGGATGATGAGGACGAGGATGATAGGCAGTGCGCCGGCCTTGAGCTTTCCGGAGACCGTCAAGCCGAGGTCTGGCAGGCGAGACCGGCGCTGGTTGTTAGCCTTGGGCGAGGACAAAGAGAGGAGGGCCGGGGGGCCGGGGGGGTCGAGGGGGTCGGCAACGCACAAACTGCCAGCACCAAGAGGAGGAACAGCGTCATCGACACGAGCCGGATGACATGGACCCGTATGCGCCCGGACTTGACCCAGGGAAAGGTGGTCGTGAATCTCTTGGGACGCGCCTCCGCCGAGGGGCTGCCGTTGTGGCCCCCACCGTCCGCCTCTACATCCGCTCCGGCCTGTGTATTCTCCGCCGCGGCCGCTGGGGGAGATGGTGGTAATGCCGCTGGCGTTGATGGGCGGCCGCCGCCGCGTCTCCCGCTCCGTGAGGCCGGCAGGCCGAGGCGCCAGCTCCTCTCGGGCACGCCGCCCTGCGGCACGGCCGGGTCGACGTACTGGAGCGTGGCCTGCTCCGGGTCGGCGGTTCGAGGGGAGAGGAGGGCCGGCGCCGGCGCGGTCGGCACCAGATCGGATGCTGCTGCTGCTGCTTCCGTCCCAGCCCGGGCCGGTCCGCTCGACAGCGGCGTCGCCGCCCGAGACGAGACCGAGCTCACCTCGCTGTGCTGCCGCCCGATGAGTGGCAGGTGTATCTGGGTCGGAGACTCGTCGTCTATCCTCAGCGTGAACCAGCCGCTCTTGGGGCTGTACGCCGACTCCTCGTCTGAACTCTCTTCCCCAGCCTGCCCATGTGCCGCCGTCGCTGGTGTTGTCCCAGTCGCGGTCGCGGTGGCCATCAGGGAGCTCACGAGTGCCGGCTCGCCGGGATTTGTCATCCTCGTCGTCGTCGTCGACGTCGCCATCGTCGGTTGCGCACTGCGCTCCTCGGAGCCTAGTTGTTGATGCTCGGAGTGGCCAGTCTGCTGCTGTTGTTGCTGCTGCTGTTGACGCTGCTGCTGCTGCCCACTGGCATGCTGCCCACTCGACGGACGAGCCGTGTCAGAGGAGCTGACGCGCGAAAATTCCATTTCCACTGCGGTTGGCCGAGACTGGGGAGCAGAACCGAGCCGGGCGCTATCAGCTGCCAGGAATCCTCATGTCTTACCTTGGTTATATCTGTCGATGCCTCTTGGCCCTCAAGGCCAAACCGAACAAGCGGCAGAAGGAGCAGATGATTAAGCGGGAGAAGAAGAAGCAGCAGAAGAAGCGGGAGAACAAGAAGAAGAAGCAGAAGAATAAGATTCGACAAGCACGAAGAGGCAGAGACCCGAATCGCCTCGCTGCCCTGGGCTCTGACTCAGCCCGAGGGAAGGAGAGGAAAAGGTCCGAGAGATTCAGCGAATCAAGGTGGGCGTGGATTCGGGTATCACATGCGGCTTGCCGACGACGGTTCAGGCCCCAGGCCAAAGAATATGACGGGAACAGGCCGAAGCGAAGCAGACCGAGCCTCCACGGCCCGAGCTCCTGATCGATGCAAGTCGGACAGAACAGCAAGACAGATGGACCGAAGGACCTGCCTCCAAGACGAAGAGGGGGTTCGGAGAAAAAGAAGAGGGAGAGCGGTAAAGCTGTGGGGGTGTGTGAGAGGAGACGGCACTGAAAACAGAGTCCTGTCCTAACACCACATGCAGAGCCTGCTCCCCTCGTCGGCGCTGGCGACGGCGAACCCCCCGAATGAGAAGAGGAAAACACCAGAGCGGGAGGGAGAACAACAACACACATGGAGCGATACGAGCTGGCTGGTCCCTTCGCGATCGCCGCCACCATCCGTGCTCCCGCCGCCCCCATATTTCATCGTGCATATCTCCCTCCTCCCCGACCTCCCAATCCCGTGCCTGCCGCTGCTGCTTCTGTGACAAGTCGCGTGTTGGGAGGGGTGGTATTTTGGTTCCAGGGGGTTCCAGGGGGTCGCCATGTTTCATCCCGCCAGTGACATGGACCCGCTGATTCGTCAATGGTGCGAAGGTGCTGCTACTCGGTCAGCCGTAGCACGGCCGTGCGAGCTGCTGCTCTCTCTGCGGGGGGGCGAGTGGATGGCAGCGAGTGCATAGAGTGCATACGTGCGCGTGCGCGAGCGCGCAAGTGGGCATGGGCATGCAGGGGGGCCTCCGTCGACGGGAGCCATCAGTTGATGACCGGTTTATTTGCTGCATCATCCCGTTGACGCGATCGCGCCGCCCCGCGCCGCCGTGGCATACGAGGTGAGACCGCAGCGCAGAAGCCATGAGGGTAGGGGGGGGGCCTCCCTTCCCCACAAATCGTCATCCAGCGGGTCATCATGTGCCGGAGAGTCGCCGACAGGGGGCAGTCGCGGATTGCCTCCTTGACCCGACAAGCTGTCAAGCAGCTTGAGGATGGGCCCGGGGCGGCTGGGGATTATATTGGTCGTTTTTCTATTTCTATTTCAACCCAACGGATCGATTTCGGCCGCGTTATGGGGACCACCTGTCATGGAAAAACTAGCTGCATAGTTGTTGTTCGAGCTATCATCGACATTGAAAGATAAACTAACGGCCACCGAGGTCTTGGATCTCAAATTGAGCTGTCTACAATACGCAGGGCGCAGAGCCTAAATCACAGATTTCCCAAATCCCGGGGATTCGGTTCGCGGCCCTTGGTAGCCACACTGGACAGTAGTAGCACCCCCCCTTGGCCGGCGTTGGACCAAGCCAGCACCGCTATCGCAACTCTCCGAGAAGCATGCGCCGGTCCGAAGACGCCGAGAGAACTGTGGCAAGAAGAGCGGTCAGAGAGGCATGCGGTTGACGTGTGTTGGAGAGGAGCTGAAGGGGGGCGAGGGGAGATCCGAAGGAGCCAGAGGGGGAGCCAGAGGGGAAGCCAAAGGGGGAGGCAGCGAATCAGAGGCAGACATGAGCGGCGGAAAGCTGCCGATCAAGAGGCAGACATGAGAAGAGGCAGACATGAGAAGAGGCAGACATGAGAAGAGGCAGACATGAGAAGAGGCAGACATGAGCAGAGGGAATGTGCCGAGCAAGAGGCAGACATGAACGGATGCAAGGCGCCGACTTACTGAGTGGTTCCTTGCCGGGCGAAAACTCGGCACAGTTCACCACGCCGCGGTGGCCCGGCAGCTTGTACGTCAGCTTGCCCGTCTCGCTAGACCACACCACCACCGTGCCGTCCCCGGCCCCGGCCGCGATCCGCCGCCCAGCCGGGTCCCAGCTCGCCCGCACCAGGTTCCTCTCCGTCCCCATCGCGGCCCCGTCAAACGTGCGTACGTGCCGCTCGGTCGGCGCAAACGGCCGGACGTCCCACGTCCGCGCCGTCGCGTCCATCGAGAACGAGAGCAGCAGGGTCGAGTCCGGGGACAGGGCCAGCGACGTGACCGTGTCGGCGTGCCCGAGCAGCGAGTACACGACCGCGCGCTTGCGCAGGTCCCAGAGCCGGATATCATTGTCGATCCCGGCCGTGTACACGTCGTGCCCGGTCTCGGACACGGCCACCGCCGTGATCGGGAAGCCGGTCTGGATGTGGTCGACCGGGTTCCTGGAGCGGGGGTCCCATATGCCGAGCGAGGAGTCGTCGCTGCCGCTGACGAGGAGCCCCTCGCCCCGCCTGGCCAGGTCGATCGCGTTGACGATCTCCTCGTGGCCGACGTACCGCCGTATCCGGGTGCCCGACTCCAGGTCCCAGCTGGCGAGGTGGGTGTCGGCCGAGGCGGAGAACACGATGGTCGAGTCGCGAGACCACCGGAGGTCGAAGATGGCGCCCCGATGTCCGGTGAGCATGCCGTAGTTCTCGCACTCCCCGCCGCCGTTCCACAAGACTGGCAGCGGCCGGGTCAGCCCCCCATCACCAGCGAGCCTATACTCGCCGGGCCCATGGGCGCCGAGGTAGGTGGTGGAGGGGGGGAGGGGGGGTAGGTGGAGGGGGGAAGGGGGATGGAGGGAAAAAGGGGACGGGAGGAATGGGATGATGATGAGAATGCCGACGCACATATATTCTTGTCCGTGGACCCAGACGCGATAAACATCCCGGTCGGGTCGAATCGGGCGGCAAGTATCTCTCCCGAGTGGCCGGTCAGCTCCATAACTGGAGCCGGCAGTCCGCTCATCCGCGGAACCTGTCGCCGCCGCGCCGCCCGCCGTTAGCCATCACCGGCGCGATTGCGAATCTGCCTCCATTCAGTGCCGCCACTGCGCTACCTACTGTCCTGGTCAGGGTGCCGGCTCCGCCGCTCCCTGTGCGGGCGAGCATCCCTGTCGAGGTTCCGAGATTCGGTCGCTTGACGACCAGCTGGGAAGAGGCCGGGTCATCTTGGGCAGGTCGCTTCTCGGCCGACATCTTGATGATGCTGATGATGATAAGATGCGAACCGGTAGTCGCTTTCCACAATGCGGGCCGGCCGGCGCGCCAGATGTCAGATGCCGGTCCTGCCGCGGCGCGGCCAGACGCAGCGCCTGTCATCAGCTGGCAGATCCGTGGCCTTTTTGTTATTGATAGCTTTCAGATATTCGCACTGTAGCAGGCCTCGAGTCACGTGCATTCCTGTTGGTTGATTGAGGGACTCGCAGGACCGGCCGCACCGACCACGATCCCTCCCTGGGAGCAGCCCAATGCCACTTCAGCAGCAGCATTATCAACAGATTTACGTCCGCCGCTGCCGCCGCTGCCGCCGCCGCCTCCGCCTCCTCTGCCGCCGCCGCCCCGCGCACTCCCGCTTCTGGCACCGCCCGCGCGGCCAAGATGGCCTCGAGCAAGGCTGCCCGTGTTGGTGAAGAGTAGGCGCGCCGAGGCCGACGGCTGGATCCCTTTTTATCTCGGGCCAGCTTATCGGAGCTGAGCACGCTGACGCATTGGGCAGGATCTGGAAGTGAGTCTGCGACCGGCTCGCTGGCCGTCCGAATTCGCTGGCTAACCCGACCACCCGGCCGCCCTCTCCCCAGGACCCGAGTCGAGAAGGTCAACGCCGAGCTGGTCACCCTGACGTACGGGACGATGGTGGCGCAGCTGTGCAAGGACCTGGATTCGGACTACCGCGAGGTCAACAAGCAGCTGGACAAAATGGGCTACAACATCGGCATCCGCCTGATCGAGGACTACCTCGCCAAGACCAACGCGACGAAGCGGTGCGCCAACTTCCGCGAGACGGCCGAGATGATCTCCAGGGTTCGTGTCCTCCTCCAAGCGGGCCGGTCCGGCCGAAGAATGGAGCAGGTTCTGATGACGACGACGGCAACGGCGGCGACCGCCATGTGTCGATGTGCACGCCCACAGGTAGGGTTCAAGATGTTCCTGAACATCACGCCCCAGGTGACCAACTGGACGAGCGACAACGACCAGTTCTCGCTCGTGTTCGAGGAGAACCCGCTGGCCGACTTTGTCGAGCTGCCCGACGACGGCCGGGCCCAGGACCAGCTGTGGTACTCCAACATCTTCTGCGGCGTGCTGAGGGGCGGACTGGAGATGCTGCAGATCCAGGTGGAGGCTCACTTTATCAGCGACGTGTTGCGCGGCAACGACACGACCGAGATGCGGATCTCTCTGGTTCGGTACATAGACGATGAGCTGCCGCCGGAAGACGACTGAGCGTATTTTCGCCGGGGGGGCGCGATCACTGGCCGGTGCGGCGATCCCTGCTTGCCGCTGGGCGCTGGCATTTATGAGTGTTGGCATCTATGGTTTCGGCATTTATCAGTATCCTGCCTGAGATCGATCTGATTCCTGTCTGTTTCCCGCCACTTGCTGCTCTGCACGGCCGAGCCTCCGCATCACCTTTGCTGTCTCGGCCGGCCGCCCATCCGAGATCAAATGCCCATCATCTGATGTTCATCGTCAGCAGTCCATGGTGAGCAACCCATGATCAGCAGCCCAGGCAGCCCAGCAGCAACAGCAGCCCAGCAGCAAAAGGCCATTGGTTCATCTCCATACCCCGACCGTGCGGCTGCTGCTGCTGCTGCTGCTGCTGCGGCTGCTGCGGCCATGTTACACTCCCATCCGCGCTATTATGAGCAATCTTTCATGTCTCGGCTGGAATGTCTCTTGCTGATCGGCTCCTCCCACGGCAGGTAAACAGGCTTTGCAGACAATCGGATTATGCCGGCGCTTCCTCAAGACTCGGGATAAAGAAGACAGTGCATGTATTGATATATTAATTTCCTGCCGCTGCGATTCATTCCCGCGCCGCTCGATACCGGTACCTGCCGGGCCGAGCGCCTCCCGCTGCCGCTGTCTCGGTCATTCAACCGGCACCGCCCGCACGACGGAGAGGTAATTATGGGCCAACCAAACATCAAGCCACGTTCTACGCCAGTCAGTGCACTATCATTGGGTAAAGTCGGCGGGGAATTTCGTACATGGCCAAACCCGCCGATCGGTCTCCTACATGTCGTGGTTTTCTCGCCCCAGAAAAATAGTCGGGGCTCAAGCAGGAGGGCACCCCGATTCAACATGTTTATACCACGTGAAAAAACAAATCTGATGCTGAATCGGAATACCGACCTGGTTTGCGGTCCTGGGCCGGGAAAGCCGCAACATGGAGGACAGAGCCTGGCTGGCGCAGCCGCTTCAGCACGTGGGCTTGACGTTGAGAGTTGCTTATGCTGATAGATCTTGGGCGCGTGCGGCGGGGGAGGGGGAGGACGGGAGAGGAGGGATTGTGGTTGTGGTAGCTTGCTCAACCACGACTGAAACATCCGACGGCACAGAGTGACCAAGGGGCAGAGACTTGGACGAAAGTTACATAGTTGGGGACAGAAAGTTCCTCGGATACATCCTATAGCGCCGTTCGAGTAATGTCAACGCTCTCTAGAGCGGCCGGGACCCAGAACCTCCCGCTACTATTACCAGGATGACAGCTCCCCATATGGGGCCCGAGAAAAAACGAGGGGCTGCACGGTGCATCCCACAGTGCAGGCCGCGCTTCCCACCACTGTATCACCAGTCGATGGCCATGCTGGACATTACGTGGGGGCTGTTCTGAAATGTACGCTCGCTGAACGCTGCCTTGGGCCCGCCCAGAAAAACCAACTCCTTCTGCCTCTTCTGTCTCTGCCTGCCTGCCCGCCTGCCCGCCTGCCTGCCTGCCTGGCTTGCTTGCCTCTCTCCCTCTTCCCCCGGCTCCTCCCAAGAGTGGCCCGATTTCATTTTCAATCCATCTCCCATCCTTCGTCCGCCTTCGTTCCTCCCCCTACCTCCCCTCCTCTTTCCCCCTCAATCGTGCCGTCGCCCCAAGAATCTGGCCGGCTCCATCACCTTTTGGATTTTTTCCTTTCCGTTTTTCATTTGACCCGCCCCCCCGCCCACCGATCTAGCCGCCTTGATCCTCTCTCTTGCTCCCCATTTTGTCTGTCGACTGGGCCCAAGTGTGCATATTCGCGCACCCCTCCATAGCAGCAGGCCAGGCCAGGTTTTGATGTTTCCTCGTCGGCTACGCGACCCCGGTCCACGCTGCTACTCCTGCCGCTCCCGCTGCTGCTACAACCGTTGCTCCTGCTGCAGCTGCAGCAGCCGCCGCCTCCACTGCCACCACCACCACTGCCACCCCCGACGCCGCCATCTCCGCCAGCCGGTCGGCGAGGAAATAACGGGCAGAGAGGCCAGGCCAGAGTGGGTTTTCCCATCACCACCGCCATCACCACCACCGCGGCCGCGGCCGCTACCGCCACCGAGGCCGACCAGTCAGACCGGCAGCTGGTGGTAGAGCTGTGGCAGACCGACGGACCGACGGTCCGGCATCTCGCCACTCACCCACCACCACCCGCTTGCGAGTGAGTCGACACACTTGCAACCAAGTCTACACGCCCGAACGCCGGCACGCCGGCACGCCCACACACACGCCCACAGACCCTCTCAACCACATCGCTGGCTTTTGGTTTATTTTTTTACTGCTTGATCGTCATCATTTGCAACCATCCATCTCCACATTTTACATCCCGGCGTCCTGGTGTGTACATTCTCGATCCCGCCCTCCTCGCCTTACGGCGCCGACACCCCTGACCGCATTGCTTTTTTTGCTCCTCCTTAGCTTTGGCCACCCCCCGGCCGATGCTCAAACCTCCCGAGCCTTGTTTTCGCATTTCCTAGCCAGCCAGTATACGACCCCAAGGACTGCTAAAGCTACTTGAACCCTCCGGGCCCCCCTTTCTCGGCCCTTTTGCTCGTCGCATTTCGATCCCGTCTCGATCGAGGTCGGCCAGACGGCTCCAGCCACCACCACCGCCATCATCTCCGAACCGGGCGCCATGAATCCCAACGTGGCCATGGCCAACATGAACGCGATGGGCGGTCCGGTCGGAAACCCGGCCCCGATACCCATGATGAACAACGGCCCGATGGGCCCCCAGCCCGCGGGCATGGCCGGGCCGGCCGGCCCCGGCATGCAGCGACAGGTGCCCGGCCCCCCAGATCGCGGCCAGCTGAACAAGTACATCTACGACTACTTCATCCGCCAGGGCATGTACGGCTGCGCCCGGGCCCTGCTCAGCGCCGACCACGCCGTCGCCAAGAATGAGGGCGGCAAGAACTGCGGCGCCATGGGAAACGGCGTCGAGGACGACCCCATGGACGCCGACAGCAAGGACGACCTCGACGCGAAGCTTCCCGAGGGCCTGCCGCCTGCCAACGTCGTGCCCCAGGTCTCGGACAACTCCTTCCTCTACGACTGGTTCTGCCTCTTCTGGGACCTGTTCAACGCTCAGCACAACAAGACCGGCACCATGGCGGTCCACCAATACGTCAACCACACCCAGGTCTGTGCCCTGTCTAATTCTTTGGCACGCGCAGATGCGCATCTGTTGATAACCTGCTGACTCGGGTCCATCCTCGACCGTCGCAGGCCCAATCACGACTAAAGCAGAACCAGCAGCAGGACATGCTCAGGCAGATGCGGCCGGACCTCAACGTCCAGCACCAGTTGCAGCAGATGGCGGCCATGCGTAGCATGCAGCAGAACGGCGCCGCCGTCGCCATGAACATGAAGACGAGCAACCTGGCCAGAGCGGCCATGGCCAATAACCAAAAGTAAGAAGACCAGTCCTTTCTTTTCTTCCACGCCCCCCGCCCTCTCTTTTTCGCCCTCTCTTTTTCGCCCTCTCTTTTTCGCCCTCTTCTTCGCCTCCTTCTCCCCAGGACCACTGCTGACAAGCCGGCTCCTCGCTCCTCCACCAGTCCCCAGACCGCGATGCAGATGATGCACGCCAAGCAGGGCCAGATGCAGCGAGAACAGTCCGAGATGGACGCGATGCGGCAGCGCGGCGGATCTCCCGGCTCGGACGCGGCCGCCCCCTCACCGTCCAAGCGGCCCAGGCTTGACGGCGCCCCGTTCAATCCGAACCAGCCCGGTATGATGCCAATCGGCAGACCCGTCGTGCAGCCCATGATGATGGCCGGCCATCCCGGGGGACCACCGCCGAACAGCAACCCGAACCATATACTAATCGCAGCCGGCGTCAACACCGCAGGTCTCACACAGGGCCAGCTTCAAAACTTCGCCGCCGCCACCCAAGGCGGCCAGGCCAAGTCGATAGCGGCCTACTCCCAGAACCTGCAACAGCATCACGGCACCCAGATGCCGCCCGGCAAGCAGATGCCCCAGGGCCAGGGCTCGCCCGGGATGATGGCCCATCAGCCCGGCGACGGGATCAACGTCAACGCGTACTACAACGCCACCGGCGGCGAGGTCGTCCGGATAGGCGCCGGAGTCGGCTCCGTAGCCGGCACCGGTGGCGGCGGCGGTGGTGGCGGCGGTGGTGGTCCCAACGGCCAGCAGGGCGCTGCCGCCAACAACCATGCCCTCCAGGACTACCAGATGCAGCTGATGCTCTTGGAGCAGCAGAACAAGAAGCGGCTGCTCATGGCACGCCAGGAGCAAGACAGTATCGGAGGTGGTGGCGGCGGTGGCATGCCGCGCGACGGTCCCGGCGGGCCTCAGGGGCCTTCAGGACCGCCCGGTGGCGGCGGGCCCGTTGGCGCGGCCGGCGGCGCCAACGGCCAGTTCTCCGACTCGTCACCCCAGGCCGTGCGGACCGGCGCCGATCCCAACCCAGCCGACCAGATGAAGAGGGGTACTCCCCAGATGAACAGCGTCGGCATTCCTTCGCCCATGGCTGATGGCGTCCAGTCTCGCGACTCTCCGAACCCGGCCGCGTTCGGAATGCCCGGCCAGATGGACCCGGGCCAGCAGCAGCAACAGCAACAGCAGCAGCAGCAGTTCAGCCTGATGCAGATGAACGGGATGCGGCCTCCGAATGCCCACCCCGGCCAGCCGGGCCAGTTCAACGGCCCGCCGCAGCAGATGATGCCGGCCCGGCAGGGACAGCCGGTCGGGCTGCAGCCGGGCCAGCCGGGCGGCGGGCCGGGGAACCCCCCCGGCCAGTGGCAGCAGGGAGGTCCCGCCTCCGCTCAGATGGTGCCCCAGGGCTCGCAGGGCCAGATGCAGGGCACGCCTCAGCAGCGCGCCATGCCGCCGCCCTCGGTTCTACCGGTCCCGGGCCCTGGCGCCAGGAACTCGACCGCCTCACCCGGAGCAACGCCCAAGATGACAACGCCCTCTCCAGCGCTCGCGACCAAGCCGAAGCCAACCAAGAAAGAAGGGAAGAAGGAAGGCAAGGTAGGCAAAGTGCGTAAAATCAAACCCGTACCCTATGGCGCCATGCTGACTGTCCACCTCAGAAGAAGACCAGCAACGCCGCTTCTGCCGCCACGCCGGCGGTCCCTGACAACAACAACGCGGCGGATGGCGAGCCTCCCGCGACGCCGATCACGCCCGGCAACAACTTCAAGACCGGCCCGGTCCCCACGGTGCAGCCGCTGCCGAATGGCCAGCCGGGCGCCTCGGCCGCTGGTCCCGGCCCGGTCCCACAGCCTCCTCCTGCCGCCCCGCAACATTCGGATCCCAACCATTCCGGACCCACATTCGGCATGGAGAACGGAGCCGGAATGGTAAGTGAAGCGATGACGACATTTCATATCTCCGTACTCTTGTTCCTTCCCAGCTGCTGACCGCCCACAGGTCGATTTCCAGATGGAGTTTGCCAACCCGCTGGCTACCACAAATGCTCTCGAGGACTTCGACTTCGACTCGTTCCTCCACGACGGCGACGGCGACACTGGAACCTTTGACTTCAACGCAACATTTTCCAACCTCGAAGGCACTGGCGAGATCGGAACTACCGATTAAGGTTCGGACTCCGCCTCGTTCTCGCCTCCCCTAGCTCGTGAGATTCTTGCTGCAGCTGTATCCTCGTCCGACCAGCTGGGAACTTAGCACGAAAGCTCGCTGCTGTTGTTTCGCTGTTGGCAACGGAATGTCTGGCAATGTCTTTTGGCATTTGCTTTTGTCTCATATCTCGCTGGCCCGGCTCGATCACGATGCGCCTACCGCTCGCTTGGTTTATCCCGATTTCATATTGTTTCCCTGTCAGT
Organism: Bertia moriformis; assembly: GCA_025802115.2. Classification (NCBI taxonomy): domain Eukaryota; kingdom Fungi; phylum Ascomycota; class Sordariomycetes; order Coronophorales; family Bertiaceae; genus Bertia; species Bertia moriformis. Next base: position 27,441 of record JAOYNC020086101.1, read on the forward strand.
CGCTTGGTCTATGCCTATTTCGTACCATTTTCCTATTTCTTTAATTCATTCCCCTCGCGGTATCACCCAAAACCAGCGCTGGCATACAACACCCGCAGTACCCAGTCTCATGTTGCAGCGGCTTCAGCGATGAGGGACCGGTACACATCACGATCCTGTAGAGCTGTGTTATGCATGCTCGATGTACGGGGGGGTCCTCGGGGCCCGGAGGCATCGATGGTGCGCCAGCTCTGGGGAGACGGGGGCGTCAATCAGACATGGCTTTATTCATCAGCCATCCTCGGCATGGTTACCAGCAGATGTCAAATCCAGCTTGGCCGAGCTACGGGGGGGGCAAGAGGCGAGGGAAGGGAGGATGGCGGATTATTGTTTCGGTGTGGGGATCGGTGGCGGACAGATCTTGATCATGCGTGGAGGAATTCATAGGATGATGAGAGTCGAGGGGCCAGGAGGGGCAAGAGAGAGGCGGAAGAAAAACCTAAGCTCCTTTTTGCATGCAAGAGTGTCGTTACTGCGGCGGTGGTAGATTCAGGGGAGATGCGTGGGGGAGATGGATGGATAGGGGAGGGGGGGTGGTTATAGGTAAGGAGCGGGGTGTATTTACAGGAGCGGTTCGCGGGGCAGGGGGTAGGTCTCCCCAGGTGGGTGAGTTGTGGGGGTGGGGTGGATTACTATTATTGTATGTGAGATTATTGGGGGGGGGAGCGCCGAGGAGGATGTTCAGTTAATATTTCCTTTGGGGCACTTGCTGCCTGTGGTAAAAGAATATATGTGGATCAAGCATTGAATGTTGCCTGGTGGAGGTCTGTAGATTGGCAGGGAAAGGCTATGGGTACCTGAGACGGGGTGCTGCCTGGTGGAGGGTGCCGATGGGGCCGAGGGTTATCATGGACTGGGTCGAGTACAAGATAGAAGGCCATGATTATGGGGCGACATATGGGGTGTGCGTCCTGGGCGTGGTAAATGAAAATGAGGATTGAGGATGAGCAGGCTGGTTCGTGGCCAGCTGGGAATGTGGAGGATAGATGATACAATCAGCACCCCGCCCCGGGCGCGACCCTGGGACGTTACACGGGGAGGCGACTGACATGTGGCTGCGGTGCGGGGCCTGCGGGCGGTACTACAGATAAGCGGGTGCTCAGCCGGGTCCTTAGTCGGGGCAGACTGGCTTGCTAGCTAGCGGAGGAGGGAGGGGGGACGGAGTCTGGGTGTCCGGGTGTGGGACTCGGCCGACTGGTGTGTGTGCGTGTTTCAACACCGGGTATCGTCTAGAACCTGGATACCGGCCGGCCCAGAGCTATCTACCTGAATACATATATGCACTTGGCTGGGTAAAATGGCCACGTTCCGGCAGCGAACAGACTCGGCAGACTTTCGGGGGGGTGCCCCCCTCGCTGCGCAGATGAATGAGTCAGGGGGCGAGGGGGGCCTTCGGCCCCCGTTTCTCTGGCCTTGGCTTAGGCTAGGGAATAAGATCCTGCCGGGTGCGGGGGAATAAGATCCTGGCTTGAACTGGGGAATGAGAGCTTGGCTTGGCTGGATCTCGGAGGGTCTTGCTCGAGGCAATATCCGAGCAAGTCTGGCTTGACTAATCGGTATAATAGATGGGGGGGCGGCTTGAGGAGAATCCGAGTGATGTCAATTGGAGGAGGAATTTGCTTGTCCGGGTTTGGGTGTTGGCTGGGTATACAGATTTGGGTGTGTCAGCGAGGGGTGGGCAGAATTCACGTGTCCGGATGGATATGGGCTCTGGCGGGTACAGACCGGGGTTGTCTAACAGAGCCAGGACAGCCAGATATATGTGGTGCTACAGCGGGAATAAATCGGGGTGGCATTATGCGTGTCCAAATATAGGTGGTGTATGGCGTTCAGAGCGCCTTGATCAGTTGAGATAGTATCTTGAATTGATCTGCTCTTACTCTATTGTAGGGAGAGATCCCATTATATTTATGCTCAATGGGAGCTTCTGAGCCATCATCTGCTGAGCCCGCGTCGATAACCTCATTAACACAGGAAACCCTGATCTGCCTCTATGATGACCGTACGATCGCCCATCCCTCTGCACTATGAGCTGATCAGGCCACTGATCCTGCGATCAGCCTGTTTTCTCTCTGTAGCCCATAGAGCGAAGGAATAGATCTCGGTCTAGGCCCTGAGCGGACCCACGATTTCTGCAGGGCGCGTCACACCTGCCAGGCGCGTCATATGGTTCTATGCCGCGTATAGATAGATCTGGTGAGGATGAAATCCGCGTCCACGGACATGGGGGCGCGGCAGCCGATCGGGATGGGCCGAGCGGAGGACGGGAGCAGGGCCCCATTCCTGTCCGGGCGTGGGTGGTGGTGGGCTCTCTCTGCCAGCCCGGTCTGGTCGGGCCGTCTGAGCCTGTCCAGATGCGGGTTGATTGCCGAGCGCAGCGGGCCAGGCGGGAGGGGAGGGGGGAGGAGGGAGAGGAGGGGGGTGCTAGCTCGGCTGGGAATTCGCGTCTTGGTATCATGATGCGCCCCCCTCCCACGCGGTAGATCATGTATAGAAGAAGTATAGGCAAAATGCGGTGGCAATAATATGTTATTGATTCATGGCCCTTCCGTGGAGTTCAGCCCCCCCCCTCCCCCTGCCACGGCCAGCCATGCAGAGAAGAACAAAGTACAGCAAGAAAGCGGCGGAAAGTTGGGATTCCTGATCCAGCCTCTAAATCTCACACTCGTGGCACATCCATCGGCCCCCGCCCTCCCAACCCCGCGTCGGTAACCCGAGACCCGTGCCCAACGGCAGAACGCCGTGCCCGCCCCCCTTCCCGTCATAATCCACTCAGAACCGCCCCAATCTTGGCTTCCTGGGCAGCCCCCAGATCGACCACATCCGCGTTGTCCCCCTCGCCCGTCTGCCCCCGCTCCGGCAGCAGGGCCACGCGGCCGCCCACCCGGGCGAGCAGCATCTTCATCCTTTCCAGCTCGCGCTCGAGCTCCCCACCCCGCGTGACCAGGTTCTCCTGCACCCCCCCCGCCGCCGCCGCATCCTCCTCGCCATCCGGGCCGCCGCCGCCTCCGCCGGCCCGAAACGGCTCCAGCAGGCGCCTCATCCGGCGCAGGCGCTCGACGCGGGCCAGCGCCGTCTTGCGCCTCTCACCGAGGGCGGTGAGCCGCTCCACCAGCTCGGCGTACTGGCGCGCCTTCGCGGGGGACGCGCCGGCCTGGCGCTGCGAAGGCCACGGGCTGGGCAGGGACGCAATCACGGCCTCGCTTGCTGACCATCACCTCGGTCAACACAACATTCCAGATCAATCAGTCTCTCAACCCGCCCCCCGGGGAGCGGGGGCGGGGGAGCTGCCCAGACTCACTCAAATCCGCTTCAGCACCCAGGGCCCGATTTCCCGGCCCCGATCCCGCGCCCGTCTCGTCGTCGTCGTCGTCGTCCTGTTCCGGCTCGGCCGCGCGCCAGTACAGCTTGTCGATCTGTTCGGCCACGTGTCGCGTCGCCTGCGGGTTCCAGACGCGACGGCAGTGCTGCTGCAGCGCGTGGTTGGCCCGGAAGAGGGAGTCCTCGATGGCCCGATCCGACAGGCGCGAGGGCGGCGAAGAGCCGTCGGCGTTGGTGGCGCGCCATGTGCGCGACGGCGCGAGCGGGTGCTGCGACAGGATGCGGGTCTGGGTTGTGAGGAAGTCTCGCTTGATGGCGAGGATGGAGGGAGGCGGCGGAGGGGGGTCGTCGTTGTCGAGATCGGCCATGGCCCTGCCACGTCAAGTACCGCGACGCAGGCCGTAGCGATATGATCGTTGTTGTGCGGTTGCGAGTTTGTCTATTCCTGGATGGGCTGTCGTCGGCTGGCGGCTGGCTGGCCGGCTGGTCGGGGCCGGAGGGCCAGACCCACTTGGCCACCCACGTGCCACCTCTACACGGTCTAGTCATGTGATATCGCCATGTTTGACCCCTTCTCTATGGCCGAGCAGGGCCGTGGTCTGCAGATGCACGCTCGCCTCGGGCCTGGCTTGTGGACGGAATGCGAACCACCTGACTCATACTATTGCTGCTGAGCCCTTCTCATCAGTGCCGAATCCTTCCCATTGCTTCCGAGTCCCCCCACTGCTGCCCCCGAGTGCTGCAAATCTTGTTGACACTCAAACAGCCCTGCCCAGGCCGCCTCCTATTTTTTTACCGCGTTTCCTCTCTCCCCTCCCAGCATAGGATACCGAGACCGGCCATCATCCAGCACAGGCTCCCTCATTTCCCCTAGCCCTGGTGAGTTGCAGCCTACTCTGCGATGCCCCCACCCGCAGTTCGTGATGGCATCAGTGCAGAGGGGCCAGGCCCGGTCTCGATCCATGCTCCAGACGACACAGCATATTCGGCGTCAGATTCCCGGTGGTGGAAATGTAAACCCTGAGCTCCAAGCATGAGTCACCCTCGCTATCCTCTCGCTCGCAGCGCCGTGGTCATCGGGTTGTCGCCCGTGTCGTCACCCGTGACATACCCCCCGGGAGGTGGTGGCTGGTTTCGCCAGTCGCCGGTCACGTTAATTAAATAGAATCAAATCAAATCAAATCAAACCCCGGGTCGTCACTGCCGTCATAGGCGTTGCCGCCCACTGTGGCCGACCCGGTCAATGCCACACGCGACAAGGAAGCTGGTTCCGAATCAGCCGGCCGAGTGGTCAGTGACCGCGGTCTGTTGGATCACAGTGTCTTGGGTCCTGACCAGTGCAGTATTATAGACCATCTTGAGCATAACGCTCTGGGCCCTAGCGGGGGCGATATCGGTGTACGCGCCCGCCCGCACGCCCACCCGCACCCACTACCAGAAGAACGCGAGAGAATTGGCAGGATCCAGAGGTACGCGGCGGGCCAGCTCGTCCGGCTGTCACTATAGCTGCTGCCACAATAGCGCCGGCCAATTGATACCTCGAGCCGAGAACGTGAAATACGCCGGATCCCACGGTCTTGCTGCTCGGCACGCAACACTTGGCGCTTTTGATTTGGCAAGGGCCCTCCTGCTCGCCATGGCGCTACCGACGTCTTGCGGCCTGAGCAGAAAAGGCCCGGACCCCTTGGCGCAGGGGCCTCGCCCCGGCCAATCTGGGCCTCGGTCGGCGCAGGAGAGTTGGACGTGGCCGGCCCAACCATCTGGTACCACACCATGGACCAGCCAGCCCCCTGTGAATCGACTCAACACGACCGCCACCACTCCTAACCAATCGCACGAGCCTGGCCTCGGCAAGGAGACACGTATCCGGGACCTCGGTCCGCGCAGGAGAGTCGATCTTATTATCCGATGGCGCGCCGCTCGCCAGCCCCACCAGATCATACACTACTGGCCCGCCTCGCCATCCCATCTCAGATCACGTTATTAATCAGCCTTCTGTCAATCGTCTGAACACCACTAACAGCGGCCCTTGCTAGAACCGGTCAAATACTCGATACGACAGCGTCGTGGCATAGAGGGACCGCCGGGTCCTTTGAATTTGGTTCTCATATCTCGGACTCGACTTGACTTTATCTTTTGCTTCCAATCCTTGACATCTGGTTGTGTGGATTGTCGAAGGAAAATAAACTCTAGTTATCGCTGTGTGGTCGTTCGCCGACCGCCTATGCGGACGGCCCAGAGGGCGTGCCCTGGGATCAAATTAGGTACCAGAAAGAGCGCGCATCTGCCATAGCGGGGCGGGTCATACGCCCCACTGCCCCCGCCCGTGCTTACAAGCCAGCCACGTATCGAGAAGGGCCGCGCACTCCCCACCAACCACTCCTTCCCACGCACACGCCCCGACGCCCCCACGCCAGAAAATACATGTGACATGGCACGAGATGACTGACTCGCTCTCGTGGCTATCGCTGCTGCAAACGGCCGGCTTTACGACGATCAGAGCCTCGAGAGCTGACGTGGTGTAGTCATCGACACGTAAAAACGGGGTATCACCATGGATAACTGCTTGTCCAATCTTCCCATCAGTAGTTCGGAAGTAAGGACGGGTCGTACGGGCTGTGGTATAACATCTGCTGTAGCTGCTCCTGCTCCTGCATCAGCTGCTGCCCCCCCTGATCCTGGTGGTTCCCCGACACATGATGCTCTGGTTCGTAGACCAAAGCATTCTGGCCGTAGTTGACGTAGCTGCTGTAGCCGTCGTAGCCGTACTGGCCGAGGGGTAGATCATGGGAAAAGACATGCGGCTCGAGCGTGGGTGCGGATAAGCGGGGATAGTCAGAGTGCGCGTAGTCGTCCTTGAGGCGGGGCTCGCCATTCACGGACGGCTGATACTGATGCTCCTGGTCCTGGTCCTGCTGCCCCTGCTGCTGCTGTTCATCGTATTCCTTGCGCGGATGCTCATAGTGTTTCTGGGGCAGTTGATACTGAGGCAGCTGATACTGGGGCTGATATTCTTGCCAGTAACGCTGCTGCTGTTGCTGCTGCTCCTGCTGCTCGCCCTCGGGCTGGGAATCGATATGATTCTCGTTCCGCTGCACCTGAGCTTTTAAAAACGGCGAAGGCGGACAGGACGGAACTGGTGATATAGTGTACCCATGGCCCCCCGGGGTCAGCTGTCCCGGGAATGGCATCGGCGAGATCGATCCCAAATCCGATGCCGTCCCCGCAGCGTCGCATGGGTGGAGCTTGATCTTGGGAGTGGTGATTGTGGAGTCACTCGCGACCGTATAATGACTCAAAGAGTTACTCGAGAGCACTTCGGCGTAAGGAATAATCACACCCCCTATAGAAGGGGGGCTTCTGAGGTCACCCTTCTCGTCAAAAACTAGTATACGATGGTGAGGTTAGAAGAAGAACATGAAGAACATGAAGATGAAGATGAAGAGGAGGAGGAAGAAGAACAAGAAGAACAAGAAAAGGAAGAAGAAGAGGAGGAAGAAGAGGAAGAAGAGGAAGAGGAAGGGGAAGAAGAGGAGGAGGAAGCAGAAGAGTAGGAAGAAGAAGAACGGAGGGAGATGAGGGCTGGAATAGGGTGCAGCTTACCGGACGACCAGCTGTCAAGGGCGCTGTTGCCGGCCCCTATGTCGCGGGCGACCTTCATGAGCCCCTCGTGCAGCGCAATCGTTATGCGCTGTTCCTGATGCAACTCATCCACCAGCGACTTGACGAGTTCCCTCAGCTGCTGAATCTCGCCGTCATGGTTCTGGGCGCGCAGTTTCAGCTCCGCACACTGGGCCTCGAGTGTCGATATGAGCTCCTTCGTGCGGGCGCGGATAACGCGCTGCGCCTCGCGATCGTTCGCTCGCTTTCTGGCAAGCTGGGTCGGGTTCAGGTTCGAGACCGCTCTCCCACCTTCGACTGGGTTGTGAGTACAGGCAGAACAATCGGTCCGGCCTGATGCTGCTCACCTCCTTTCCTTGGAGTCCTGGATGGCTCTGGCGACGTGGACGGCGAAATCGAGGAGCGTAGGTCTCCCAGGTCCGAGGCTGGCGACCTGGAACCCATGCGGGGGCCGGACGGCAGGTCTGGCTCGAGGAACGTGGCTGAGGAGGGGTTCTTCGTGGCAGGGGGGTCCATCGCGGTGGGGGAGCGGCCCGGCCGTGACTGCTTCGAAGATGGCAGCGCCGAGAGGATGGATGGATGGATGGATATCTCATATGAGATGTGGATGTAATATATGGGTCGGATGAGAATGTGCGGCTTTTTCTGCTATTTCAGCTGCTGCTGCTGGCGCTGCGGCTGCGTCTGCGGCGGCTGTTACTGTCATCGGAAGGTAGGAACAAGAAAACGAAAGAATGGAAGAAGCGAGCGGAGTAAGGGAGTAAGGGGTGGCCATCCTGCTTTCCTGGCACCCGGTCTCTGACGAAATCGACTTGCCGGTGGGGACCATGGCGATCTGATCACGGCGAACAAGCGGTCTTACCCCCCGCCCCACAGTACTAATCCAGGCCTACGAGGCCTCCCGAGGTCTTCATCGCACAGCTCCACCATCCCTCAGAACCAATGTCTCCCCGCTCCGTGGTTTCTCCAGCCGACCCCGACTCTGCGGTGCCGGCGCCCACTGCGGCGTGGACTGGAAAACTCGACAAAGCCCTCACTCCTGTTATCTCTCTAGCTGCGCCCACGTAGATGTAGGTAGCGTGCGCTCTGACTTGGACTGGCCGGCTAGCCAGCCAAGGGGGATGGTGGCGAGGGGCTTGGCGGGCCGATAGCCTTTGAACTAAGCCGCAGCTAGCTCGACGACCATAAAATCTCCTGATGGTGTGCATCTCCTCATGTCCGCCCCGCGCCGGTTTCGGCCTCGCGGTCAGACACGCGCGCGCGCCCTAACTACAAATGGGTAGAATCTGCACCGCACATAGCCGATCCATTTGCGGCCGAGCCCAGCCTCACTGGCCAGAACGAGTTTGGAGTCATATGCCGCCAATGATTGTTCCGGCATAAACATAGGGAGGATGGGAATGATGATAGGCCACGCCCCACTCGTTCCATTCGTGCCCCCCCTTGCGCATCGTCGGGGCCCTTGTAAATAGCTCGAAATTTCGGACAAATAAGTAAATGGGACCCACGCAAGCGGGGATTTTCTGCCAAGTGCGGAGTTCAAGAATGGCCCCCTCCAGATCAGCAGCGGGGGCATGGATCGCGCTTCTCTGTTGGCCCTCTTCTGGCGCGCAGGACTTTGACTTCCCCACTACTGGAGTGGACTGTCAGTCTGGTGCGGTTTTGTAAAGCGGGCCAGGCGCTGAGAGGCGGGCCGAGGCGTACGGAGAGAGTGGGGTGGCGGAGAGGTGGGGCGGCGGAGAGGGGCGGCGGGGCGGGGCGGGACAGGGCTGCCACGCTACCTGGCTGGCTCTGTACCCTCGCTACTTCTCCTCGAGAGAGTCCTCATTTGGGGTGCCGGTCAGAGGCCTGCCGTCGTCGTCGCCACCGTCTGTGGCCGCTTCCGCCGCCTGGGCCGCGTCCGCCAGCTCGTCCATGCTGCCCACCTCGGTCGGGCCGCTCTGGCCCGACGGCGGCAAGGCCCAGTCCGGCAGCGGGCTGATGTATGACCACCTGCCCCCAATGTCCTCGTATCGTAGACTGTGGAGCCACAGCGAGAGCTCCTGTACGCCCGGGTCCGTGTACAGGGGCGCCTCGCACAAGGCGCAGAGCTCGCCCGACATGCGCTCGGCCATGCGGCGGTGATGCTGGTTCACCATCTCGTCGTGGTACGCGACCGCGTCCGCGACCTCCTCCTTGCCCATGCGCGAGAGGCGAGTGATGATGTCTTCGTCGGTGTTGAGGGACCCGTCCGGATCGTCGCGCCCCAGGTCGTGGCCCCAGACCCGGCGGTTGGCGTAGATGGGGTCATTCTGGACCGGGTGGCCGAGGAATTGCAGGTGGACCCGGATCTGGTGGGTGCGGCCGGTGACCGGCATGGCCCGGACGATTGAGTAGCCGCCCGCCAGCCCAGGGTCGTGGCCGTCGCCCGAGCGGGAGACGGCACCCGGCGGCGGCGGCGGCGGCGGGTAGTAGGCGAGCCGCTTGAAGACTGTCCGCGCCGCCTTGCCGGTCGCCCGGACTCGATTGAGCCCGACCTTGGGAGAGATCTGCAGGATCGGCCGGTCGCAGACAACCTCGCAGTCCGGGAACCGGCCCATTACACGGGCCACGTACTCTTTTCGCACGGTCCGGCCAGTGATCTGCTGCCGCATAGTCTCGGCTGCGCGGCCCGACTTGGCCACGAACATGAGCCCGCTTGTAAGCCGGTCGAGTCGGTTGCACGGGTACAACCGCAACTCGTCCCCGTCCCCGTCCCCGTCCCCGTCCCCGGTCTGACCACCACCCTCTCCCCGCAGCTGCAGCAGCTGCTTCTCCTGCTTCAGTTGCTCCTTCAGGATCTCGAGCACGGTGTTGAAGTTGTACCGGCCGGCCGGGTGGACAGGCACCCCCGACGGCTTGTTGATCACTATGATATCCTCGTCTTCATGGATGATCCCAATTCGGTCCGGGGTCACGGGCGGCTCGTGCCGGTGGGTCGAGTGCGATACCAGGTCACCATTCCGGACCACATAATCGGCCTTCACGAACCGTCCGTTGACGGCGACGGTGCCCCTCTCGATGGCGGACTGGTAGTACTCGATCGGCTTGTCCCGAAACTCGGCAGCGAAGATCTCGATCAGCTTCTGGTCGCGCCACCGCTCTTTGCACCAGGTGTTGTATGTGAAGAAGTAGGGCTCGACCCTCCGAAGGCCGTCGCGGACGTAGTACCGGGCCGCTGTCGGGCTGCAGGGCGTGACCAGGACCTCTCCGTCCTCGGCCGTCCTCGGGAGCGCGCTCGAGGGGCGCTGCCTCCCATTCTGTCTGCCCTTCTTCGTTCGCTCGGGCGGAATAGCGGGGTCGGCGCCGGCGGCCGACATCTTGATCGGGACGAGGTGTGGCCAGCCGATACTAGCCAGAGTGACGGCGTTGAATACTCCGCGGGTTCCGAGCCGCATCCACCATCAGCGTGTGCAGCGAGAGCTCTCTCGCCGAGATGACGGACAGTCGGCCCTGGGGCTTGGCTCGCCTCACGCTGGGGCCGGGCAGCAGGCGGGTATGACGGTATGGCGAGGGGGGTAGAAGGTTTTCATGTTCGGACAGAGCGGGGCTATAGTTCTGGTTGGTGGGGCCGAGCGGTCTCTGGCACGTGATATCCAACACGAGAAGAAAAGAAAATGACGAGAAGTTTGAAAAGTTAAAAGAGAAGAAAAGCAAAAAACAAATTATTGAAGAGTATTCAAGATGAAACTTGAAGAAAAGGGAAAAATAATTTCCTAGAACCAGTGGCGAGCTGGGCAGCATCTCTACCCTTTAAATAGGCAGGTGAGTGGGTAGTCGGAGATGGAGGCCCAAGCATAATTGACGTCACCAATCCCAAGGGTGTCCCGTCTCTGCGCTTCCCGTTTCTCTTCGGGTTATGAGCCCAGTGCTCTTCCGCTGAGCTACGGTGCTCAGATCTACAGCCAACCGTCAATCCCCTCCCCGCTATCCCCATAGGACACCGTCAATCGCCGGCCTCGGGCTCCAGTCAGCCCTCGGGCCAGGCACTGAGCAAGTCGGCCGGAAAGCCTGCCGTCAAGATAGAGCCGAAGGAGCCGAAGCAGGTCATTCTAGCCCAATATCGCGCAGACATCCTATCCCTCGCCGCTATTCTTAGTACCCTAGTCGCAAGGACGGGAGGCCCGCGCTGAGCAGCGCGCGAGAGACGAAGAGCTGAGGCGGACGCAGGCAGAACTTGACTCTATTCTGCAGGAAACCCGAGATCGGTCTGTATCGCGAGGACGACGCTCGGCCGCGTCCGCTTAAGCAAGGCCGGCCCCACAGGCCATCAGAGTTGAGATCCCGGCTCTCCTACATATCGTAGAAACCCGGCCGGTGGTCGTCCCGCAGACTGGCTAGGCCCCGGCACCGGCCCCAGCTGACAATCAAGTATACCCCGCGGCGCTGGCAGTATCTGCGCCGGCAGTGTCCGCGCCGGCAGTGGCCGCGCTGGTTTCGCGCGCGTCGACAGCCCAAGGTCAGCCGCCGGTGCTCTCGGTCGTGAGATTCAGTCAGCGATTTCACCGGGCGCAGCAGGGTGCTTCCCCGTTGCCGCCCCCAGCCCCCACCGCACCAGTTTGGGCGGGAGCGACCCCGGCAACCCATTCTCGATCGCGGATCACTATACAGCCAGCCAAGCGAGGTGCCAGGGCGAGGATTGGCGCAGCCGCAAGCATCCATACTCCGGCGGACACCTGCCGTATCTGGCGTCCAAGGCCACTGGGCCCGATCGTGCCCGCAACGCGCGGCCAACCGGGCGCTCGCGGCCCTCAGTTTTCGCTAAATCGATAAGGGGGGGGAGCCGCAGAAGGCTGCTAGGAAATGAGGGGGCTGCTCAACAAACACTATGGAAATGGGAGGTTGTGTGGAAAGAGGCATCTGGCGATGGCTTCATTTCTGTGTTGCCAGGATCCAGGTCATAGAGGGGTGGCCGGTCTTCCTGATCCACACTTGAGATCATTAGCTTAGTTAGGGATGCAGGGAGATAAAACTTTTGCCGGGGCCGCTTTCACAGTTTTCCCCCCAAGCATAATTGAGATACCGTCACCCATCTTAGCGGTGTCCCGTCTGGGAACTTCCCGTTTTCTCTACATTCGCTCAATAACTCAGCACCCAACCGCTGGGCCACCCGAGACTGGGAATCCAAGCCTCAAGCCCCCCAAGCAGCCACCCCTACTTGCCAGCAGCTAGAGCTGACAAGATTGCTCTGGCCTCCCAGTCTCGAGTCCTAGTTTCATCCCCTGCATACCTGATCCAAGTTCGAGACGACGATGCCGAAATCGTTTGATGGTGATGGTGATGATGATGCCGATTCGAGGCGCCGGTTATGTCAATTTCGCTAATGGTATCAACCGCGATAGCATATCACGAGGAGAAGCATAGCGGGATTACAAAAAAATCTGCTATACTATCACGTCAGGTCCTATCTGGAGAGTTCTCTCTGAAACTGCGAGAGGGTGAAATAGAGAAGGGGGCCGGGATGGAGGCCGACTCCGAGAGATAGCTCTAGCAGTACGCAGTCGTGATCTTCGGTAACTGAACCCCTTAACTGAACTAGTACCGGTCAATCCCACCTTGTACCGCAAGACCACAGCTGCTCTCCAGCAGCCCTGCCACATCTGTTTAGGATAGACAGGTGGCTGACTCGAGAGTGCAGTCTACACCTCAGGCACAGCGCCATCTGGCACAGCGCCATCCGGCACCGCGCTATCCGGCACAATGCTATCCAGCCGGTCCGGGCCCTTGATCTCCAGCGTCGCATCCTTGGCACTGTCGTCCACGTCCAGACCCCGTGATCCGCTGTCCTGCGGTGCCTTTTCGTCGTAGTCCTCGTACGCGTTGGGCCGCACCACCTCAAGCTTCACCACCGCATCCTTGTCCTGGTCCTTGCTCCCGCCCTCGACGGCCTTGTAATACACTCTGAGGCCCACCACCACGACTGCGTTCCACGGGCTCGCCTCGAACTCGTCGGGATCCTCATCCGACTCCTTCGGCGGCGCCTGTTCCGACCCCTTGGGACCCCTCTCCCCTGCCTTGACTGCCGCCTCGGCCTCGTCGGCCTCGTCGTCCAGCCGGGCAGCGCCGGTCATGATATCGAGCTCGCGCTGGGAGAGTTCCGAGAGGTCGCTGAGGTCTGAGAGGTCCGAATCGCTATCAGACACGTCGTTGCCGCCCTCATGCTGCTCCTCGTGGGCCTGCGGCCACGTTTTGGCCCGGTGGATCCCGCCCGGCTGGATCAGGTCGGCACCCATCTCATCGGGACGCTTGATGGGATCTTCGCTAGGAATGCTGTCCTTGTGGCGCTGGCGCTTCTTCTCTTCGTCATCGGCCTCGACCGCCTCGTTTCCGGTGCCGTCCAAGGCAATATTGAGGAGACCTAGGCCCTTGGAAGAGGAAAAGGAGGACAAGTCCTTGCCTTGCTGAGCACCTGTCTCTGCTGCTGCTGCTTCGCCAGCAGTGTCTGCCGCCTTCTTGGTGCCGCCTGGGGCAGCGGCGGGATCCGGGTCCGGGCTCATCATGTCGGTCGCGGGTGTGAAGGGCGTCCGGGGGGTGGCTGCCGGCGTGCCCCACGAGTAGGCCGTCGCGGGAGTGTCCTGCGGGATGATCGCCCGCTCGGCTGCTGCGGCCGGCTGCGGTTCCGGCTCCGCCTCGGCGGGCTCCTGAATAGTGACCTGCTTCTGACGCGTGCCTTCTGGCTTGGGTTCCTTCTCCTCTTTCTCCTTCTCCTTCTCCTCTTCCTGCTCTTTCTCCTCTTCCTGTTCTTTCTCCGGTTTCGGCTTCGCTCCCGCCCCTTCTCCCACATGCCCCCCCGAGTGTAAAGTCTCTTTGCCCTGGCCGCCGTCGTCATCATTGACCTTGGCCTCCTCAATTTGTTGTTCCGTGACCTGCACTTCGTCAGCCTGCTTTTCCTCGGACGCTTTCCCAGCCTCCTTTTCCTTGGGCGCGTCTCCGGCCGCGGCAGCCGCCGCCGCCGCCGCCCGCTTCTTCTCCTGTTTTGCCTTGCGCTTGGCTCGGTCCTTGAGGAAGCGCTTCTGGTTCCGCTTGTGCTCCTTGGTCTTCATGTAGTAGGCCAGCTCCCGTCCCTTGAGGAAGCGCCTGCGCAGGGTTCCCTTCTCACGCTCTCGCTTCGACTTCTCGTACGCCTCCCGGGCCGCCTTCTCGGCCGGGGTCTCGATGACCATGCCCTTGCTGTGGGCAATGTCGTACGCAAGCCCGATCCGCATCAGCTTGTCGCGCCGCGGCTTCGCGTTGAGCCGGATGATCTCCTCAACCGGCAGAATGTCCTCGTCGCGGTGGGCCTCCACCTTGATCCGGATGTCGTACCTGCCCCGGCCCAGCTCGAGGTCGACATTGACGGACCGGCTCATCCGCAGCGGGGTCTCGGTCCGGACCAGGTACGACTCCCTCCCGTGGCGGTGGACCCGGAACGCGAGCCGGAACGAGTACTGGCCCTCGAGGCCGCGGAAGTAGCGGTCGTCCAGCTGCGAGAGCACGATGACGACCGGGCCCGGCTCGGCCAGGTCCAGGGTGAAGTACGTATCGTGGTACTCGAGCGTCCACGGCACGTTGAGGGTCGTCCATTCGGATGCGATGCGCCACTCGGGCCCGAAGAGCCGTGTGCGCTCAAAGACCTGGTACTTGCGCAGTAGGTCTGCGTAGGAGATCCAAAACGCGCCGTCGTCGCCGAACTTGTGGTCGAGCCGCTGCATCCACTCGGGCGTCCACTGCTTCGAGCCGTCGCCTGGCGGATGGGTCAGCTGACGTCGGTAACGTCTGTCTGGGGCCGGACGGGGATCGGGATCGGATTCATTCATTTGGGACGTACTCCATGGACCGGTCCATTCACCCTTGCCCCAGGGGTTCCGCAGCATGACGAGGCGCTCGCCCTCCATCTCGACCGTCCGCATGACCGAGTATGCGTGCTTCTCGATGATGCCGCGGCGGTCGCCCCACTGGCAGCCAAACGGCCACACACCGGTGCTGCAGCCGAAGAGGAACTCGTTGTTGGCCTGGAGGAGTTCCTTCCAGAAGTGTTCCTGGGGAGGGGGGGGGCAGGGTGTCAGGAAGGCGCCCGTCCTGGCAGGTAAAGTAGACACGATCAGT
The DNA here is from genome assembly GCA_025802115.2 of Bertia moriformis. Taxonomy (NCBI): domain Eukaryota; kingdom Fungi; phylum Ascomycota; class Sordariomycetes; order Coronophorales; family Bertiaceae; genus Bertia; species Bertia moriformis. The sequence goes on from JAOYNC020086101.1 coordinate 42,525, forward strand.
GGGGGGACTCACTTTATCGAGGATATCGGCCGTGTAGAGTTCGGTGGTGATACCGCCCGTCTTGGTGTTCACGTTAGCACATCTCACATTGCACATTGCAGCTGATCACATTGCAGCTGATCACATTGCGGCTGATCACATTGCCGTCAGTCAACAGCAACCCGGTCTCGGCCCCGCTCACCATATCCTCGATGGCCTCCCCTCCGAACCCGCCCTCGATGGCGGCATAGTCACCATGTGCCTTGGCGTAGCACTTTTCCAAGAGAGGCAGCCAGGTCTCATTCGGGTTCGATGACTGGGCAAAGTAGAGGGCTGCACGTGCTCGGGAGGATGATGATGACCAGTGTTGCCAGTCAGCGAATATGGCCGTTTTTTTCTGCTGCGTTGTTCTCTTCCTCTTTGCTCTTCTCCCACTCACCCCCGCTGTTGGTCTGGTAAGTTCGCCGGTATGCCTCTTCCGAGTTGACGCGATCGCGGTCATCCCATAGAATTCGCTCCTGATAAGGTCCTTGTGTCAGGGTACGAAGGTAGAACCGGGTGTGGAGCTTTTCAGACCCGCGGCTTACCTGGTGTGATTCGTCGTAGTCGGCCTTGGTCAGGTACAGCTCTGCAACAGCGACAGGTGGTCCACGGTCAGCACATTGGCTCGGCTCGCAGCAGCCGTAACGGCAGCGGCAGCGGCAGCGGCAGCAGCGCAATCGGCCGGGCCAGACGCACGGTCGTCGATGATCTCCGAGATCCAGGCCCCGTCCCGGTAAAACACAAAGCCGTATACGCCCACGGCCTCGTCCTTGGCCGCGCACACCCGCTCGATCAGACCCGGCTTGTTGCTGAGCGTGCACAGGGCGGCCATGAGCCAGCAGTCGCCGTCGCGGCCCTGGCGCACGTCGTGGGCCGTCGGCCCGTCCACGTAGAACTGGGGCCGGTCGAAGATGTCAGGCACCCGCTTGACGCTCATGGGTTCAAATTCGGAGCCTGGTTCGGGCCGGTCAGGCGTGTTGGCGATGGACTGCAGGCACTCGCGCCGGCTGAGCTTGAGGTCCCACTCGAGGTCGAAGTGCAGGTCGCGGTACTTCTTGTTGACGCGCCGGCACTCGAGCACGATCTTCTCGACCTTGGCGCGGCAGAGGGCGGCGGCCTGCTCGTACGACGCCTGAGCGGCGGCGCCGGTCTCGCGGGCGATGCTGCGGGCGACGGCCTTGATCTTGGCATGCTTGTACTTGGGGATCACGGTGGTGGCTGGGCGAGGGAGGCGAATAGGTCAGGAGAGGGTGGGAAGAGGAGAGGAGACGGGAGGGGAACTGGAAGGGCGCGGGATGGGACATGAAGGGGACGGCGGCACGTCACGCACCCTTGCCCGGATGGCCGGTCGTGAACTTGGCCCAGAACTCGTCGATCACTTCCTGGGGTGGTTTTTTCTTCGCCTTGGCCGGGGTCGGGGTCGGGGCCGGGGCCGGGGCCGGCTGGCTTATCAGGACGTCTGCATCCTCATTCTCGGAGCAGGCGGATGAGCCGGCCCGGGACTGGACGGGCGGGGACATGGCCATGGCTCGGGCGTCGTCCTGCTTCGCAGAGAAGGGGCAAGGGGGAAAAAAAGCCGGGGCGACGATGACAAGACAATCAAGACAAGATCAGATATATAGCTATCCACATCGCCCGCCCAACCAACAGAGGAACGAAGGGCTGCGGGTTCGGAGGGTTTATGTATAAAAGGAATGAGTCCCGCGGGAGAGGGGCAGGCGACATGAGGCGTGCGGCGTGCGGCGGGCGGCGTGCGGGGGACAGGGATACCCATCCTTCGGCCCCGCCCGCGATGCTATTGCCTACTTCAGCCGTCGGTCAGGAACTGGTGGCGGTGGTACATGACAGGTGCAGAATGAGGGGCAGGCCGGCCCACCGATGGAGGTGGCGTCAGCGCCGGCGCTAGGCATACGTGGCACTCGTGTTCTGGACTGACTGAAGAAGGTGGATGAGGCCATTAAAAATCACCCAGCCCCCCACACATCGGGAAACACATGAGCGGGGGGCACCAGGCTGAATAGCCGTCGGCGCCCGGATGTGGGAGACGACTAGTATCCCTCGGCCCTCGGGCCCAAGATGTCAAAGGTGCGACAGCACGACTCGCTCTCTTGGCTGATTCGTAGCGAGTGTCATTGGACAGTAAAGACAGACAGGTCGGACACTCCCTAGTCTAGTTTACAGCGCAGAACCAGGACACAGCTGCCAACTGAAAGAAAGGAGTAGTAGCTGCTGCTACTGCTGCTGCTGCCGCGATGCTCGTAAGTGGGAAGAACACAGCAGACAGACATACTGGCCAGGTTTAGGGGCCATAGTTCATCACGAGGAAGGACGTCACTGCCAATTATGATGCGTAGTTGCCGGCATGGGAGGTGGGGTAGCCAAGTGACCGAACTCTCTGCTTCTGCTTGTCTTCCCTGCTTCTATCCGACTCGACTGGCGGCGGTCAGTACACATACAACATCCACACCATCAGCATCAGCAGCAGCAGCAGCAGCAGCAGCAGCAGCCAAGAAACAACGCAGGGTATCGCCATCGCGCAGCACCGTGCCATCTGTCCCCGACCATGGCTCAACCCGTATTCCCTCGGATTCCTTCTCCACGCCCAACAAGTATTGATTCCAATGCTATGGAATTTCCCGTGAGAGATGAGGACATCCCTCTCGGCCAACGTGACGATGACAACCCGTATCCCGTCCGCCCTCGTTTCGAACACACCCGACTCAGGAAATCCCGCAGGCGCGAAGACTACACTTTCTTCGCTCCATGCCGAGTCCTGTAATATCAGTGTCCCTCCCCCACTCCCGCTCCCTCGGCGGAGCCAAATCCAGCGCCTGGCTAAGCTAACTCGGCCGGGGCACGTGCACGCAAAACAGGAACGAGCCTGGGATGGAAGGCTGCATGTATTTTCACTTTCTGTGCGCGCTCGCCCCCTCACCTCAGCCCCACCCTAAACCTCACCGCCCTCGGCCTTGCAAAATGCGCCCGCGGACTGACAGACGACTCGGCGGCCTTCCCCCCTCCCAGCTAGATGAGGGCGGTCCAGAAACTCCTCGAGCGAACTGAGATCTTCAAGCCGGCAGAACACCCACACCTTACCTTGATGTACACAGATGCAGAGTTCTTCCAACACGTCCCGATCGGGTCTGAGATCGACGTGTGCATCATGGCGTTGGTGTTCAACCAGGACTCGATCTCGTACGAGGCCGCCGTGTTTCTGCAGGACTTTGTTGAGCCGTGCGCGGTGGCCGCGCTCGAGTACAGCTACAGACACCCACGCACCGGGCACCGTTACAAGTGGGAATATGTCGATCGTCTGCGGAATGTCATGTTGCCGTTTGCAGATGAGCCGGAAGTGGCAGATTTCTTCGGCGCCACAGAACAGTACTGGTCGGGGACCGGCACCACTGATAGCGACACTGATCTCGACTGGGACGGAGAAGCACGCGGTAGCCCGGACTCGGGGCTCGACCCCAACGCCACCATCTCGGCCCGCGGCAAAGGGGCCGATGGGGTAGACCGCGACAGTGGCGGTGACGGAGGGGTGGACCCCATACAGGACGGCCAGTCACAGTACAGTATCAACGGCGTCGTGGTCACGGACGGGATCGGAGTGGCGGGCCACGATGGGAGAGGCCCTATGCTCACGGACGGGATTGGAATGGCTGGCCACGATGGGAGTGACTCTATGCTCATCGACATGACCGAAGTGGTGCGCACCGATGGCGTGCTCACTGACGGGACCGAAGTGGTGGCGGGCCACGATGGGAGCGGCCCTATGACCACCGATATGAACAAAGTGGTGGGCACCGACGGCCGCGTCCTTGCGGTCCCCGATATGACCGAACTGGTGTTTCGGGGCTGCGGTCGCTCACGGGGACGCGGACGTGGGTGGGAATATACAGTGGTGTAGAATGTCGGGCGGCAACAACATGGAGCTAGATGCGGTTCCAGGCAGGAGGGCGGGCAGCGAACAGCGAGCAGCGAGCGGGTGGCGATGCTTTGATGGCGGGATGGCTGGATTTCAGCTTCAGTTTGCATAAATGATAACAGGAACTGACTCTCATTTTCGAGCGAGCGTCCACTGATCACGGCCGCTTGCTCGCTCTCGCGGCCCCGCCGCCTCTGCCTCTGGCACCGCGACGTCCTGGAGCTGCAGCTTCTGGGCGGCACCGCCCTGCTCCGCGCTCCTAAACATCATCTCCATCCCCTCCAGGTCGGCCAGGGCCTCCTCCGGGCTGAAGGCCGGCAGCTGGACGCCCCGGTGCAGGCCGTCGGCCCAGGCAGCGATCTCGTCGGCGATGCCAAACGTGGACTCGGTAAACTCCCTCGTTTCGGTCACGGTCTCGACGGCGCGGCCAGCACCGGCACCGCCATCCTTGGGACGAGTCACCGAGACAAAGTGGCCGTTGGCGCAGGAGCCCTCGATGCCGGTCACGGCGACGGAGCCGCGCTCGCACGCGAGCTCGAGCTGGATCGGGCGCAGGGTCTGGCCGACTGAGAAGGAGATGGTGCCGATGGCGCCGGACCGGGTCTTGAGGACGGCGCTCAGGCTGTCAAACGGCCTGATCTCGGGCACGACGTGCGAGGTGAGCGCCATGACGGTGTCGAGCTTGTCGGGCGCGATCAGGTGGCGAATGCTGGCGACGAGGTGGACGCCGATGTCGAGGACCAGGCCGCCCTGGTGCTCGGGTGTCGCCCTCCAGGGGACCCGGAAGTACTGGTTGTCTGCGGATTTCGTTTGCATCTGGTCAGCCCAGCCGGTCGGCCGGGCCG
>JAOYNC020086189.1:0-47200 GCA_025802115.2 Bertia moriformis
ACGGAGCGCGGGGAGGTGCCAGTGGGGGATGTGAGAGGGAGAGGGTGATTCCGAGCAATCTGTGCGCGGGACGGCCGACAGGTGAAAACGGACTTACCCATGGCGAGCTCGGGCGCAGTTTCGGTTCGGTTCGTTCGCAACGGCGCGGCTGCTGCTGCTGGCTGCTTGTTGGGACTTGATGTTTACGTGGTGGAGGGGGACTTGGTAATAAAGGTGAGATTTCAATGAAAATGGCCCGACCGAGGATTCTGAAGACCGAAGACAACCACCGCAAACAAGTCGGCCGCTCCGTGTTGACTCGAAACCGAATGAGCGGCGGTTGGAGAGGCGCGTCGGGCAGAAGGCGCGTGAGTGAGCGGCTGCAAATCACCAAGTGACAGCGTCGCAGCAGCTGTGGGAACCAGCTGTTGCTCACCCTCCAGGGTCCGGCAATCCACTCGGTTCAGCGGTTCAGAGAACTAGGGCGGTGGGTTTTGCTTACGTAACCCGGGGTGGGGAGTTCCCGTCTCCCAGCTTTCCAGCTCCAGCGATCCCCCAGCAAACTGAAATGTCAGACCCTGAGCCACGGAAGCCGGCAATGGGGAATCACCAAACAGAGCTACGGACCGGATCACCGGTTCGCCGCCATCTGTGACGAGCTGTTTGCTGTTCTGGCTTCAGAGTCAGGCTTGATGTCCTAGTTACCGAGTCAGGCCTGCCGTGCCAGGCGCAGAGTCAGACTGGGAGCACGCAGCGTTTGTCTTGTCCATGTTTCATCTCCAGTCTGGCCATGATTTCCTGCAAGTACGAGGGCCGAGACATGCGTCATGGTGAGTGGGAAAGCTAGGGGGTATAATGGTGCACGGCATGGAAAAGTCATCGTAGAGATTGGCCCGGCCACGTTCCTTCTCTCCACCAGTTCCACCAGATTCGACACATTCGCATATATATATCTTGAAGCACCCCGTTGCATTCCCTGGCATCCCCTCACTGGCCCGCTCGCTCTGCCGCCCGAAACCCAATACCAGCAGACTATTGTAGTCCGACACAACAGGAGCGAGATCATGTGCGAGCTACACTTCCATCTGTGTGCTCAGTGCGGCAAAAGATGGCTGGCACACAAAAAGCTCGCCAGCTGCGAGAGCAGCGACCCAGTCGCTCGCTGCCCGGAGAGCCTCTGCATGTACGTCGGCAACCCGCGCCGGCCTCAGCTCGGCGACTGTACTTCATGCAGGAGGGCAAAAGAGGTGCTCGACGGGATCGAAAACCTCGGCGGAATGATCCTCAAGGCGGGGATAGGAAACCCAGGGCCGGGGCGCGGAGAGGGGCTGAACCCTAAGCAGCCATGAATTGCGACTCGCATCGACACTGCTCGGCTTCTCTCTCACGCCGATTCGGGGAGGATCGGGATGCGCCCAAGGGTTACAGACCCGGGACAGACAGAGGAGTAAGTATCATGATGGATTCTTGAGAGCTTGAGTAGCATAGTCCGGTTACCCCCTGATTCGGCAATGCTGACTGGGGCTTGCAGCCGTCCCTAAGGCGCGCTCGAGCCCTTCTTCTTCTTTGACTTTTTCTTTTTCTTCTTGTCCCTCGGCCTCAAGGCAGACATGCCGGTCTTGCATATCTCGGCATATTGGGAGAAGAAGGCGGGCAGATCGGCAGGATTGACAATGGTTGAGAGCTTCAGCTTGCGATCACGGTTCGCCTTGGACTTGCCGTTGGTGGCCCGAATGATGATTGGAAATAATGCGGCGGTGTTGCCGTCTGCGGAGCCGCCGAGGCCGCCGGCGTCGGCTCGAGGGGGTAGATTCTCCTGCTCGTAGATCACTGTTGAGACGGGTCGGTCAGAACAGGTCCGGGCCGGGCCAGACGGCCGCAGTAGGTCCGCCGAGGGGCGGCTTACGTCGCTTCTGGACAAGATAAATAGCTCCATGGTTTCGTGTCTTGCGGTAGGAAAACTCTTGGCCCAGTTTCTCAAAGAACTGGGGAGCGGTTGTCATTAGCCGGGTTCATCAGCAGGGTCGCTCCCTGGGCAGAGACAGACGAAGAAAACCGTACCTCCTGATTCGACAAGTGATGCTCCATGGCAGCCGCAAGGGGAGGGGACATGGTGGTGTAGATGGGTTTGTTTAGCTGCAGGCCCAACGATCTTGCGATGCCCGTAGGTCGCATGGCCTCCATGGCCCACATTTGTTAGTCAGCTGCTCGGCTGCCCGTATCCTCTTGGCTGAGGATTTTCCGTGAACACCAGAGCGGCCATTGAAAATCGGTAGAACTACGCAATGCGACTTTGAGTTATCATCCATTCGCTCTCTGACAGCTGTCCTATTATGCAGAGGGCATCGTCAATATATCAATTCGCTGCTATCTGAGGGGCATGTCTGCCCCGCCGCCCCGCTTTGGTAACCATCCTCGTCCCTGACTAAGCAGACCCGCGCCGGCCTGACATTTTCCATTTTGGCACCATGAGTCGAATACCGCGGCCGCCTATCAAGCTCTTTTTTGTATTCACTCGCAGTGGCCAGTCAATAGCAGCCTCGACTGCTCGACCACAATGGTGACTACTGTACCCGAACTCCACGAGAAGCTTCTCAAGAAGCTTGGCATCGAGACAACTTCACGACAGCCCGGCCATCACCGACGAGCTGGCAGCCGCACAGATACAAGAAAAGTCTTGCCAACCCGGAGACCGAGTCATCAACAGGCTCAATCTTCAGCCCGCAGCTCGCGACCTTTAGCCGCCAGGGTGACCTCCAGGCCAGGCTCTCTGAAGAGGAAGCGAGAGCATGGCGACGGCGGCACCCACCGGGAACACGACCGAGGAGACAGCCCAGATGGCCCCGGCCCAGCAACAGATATAGCCCCGGTCTACGATCAGCAGCTTGCCAGAGACGATGCAGAAGTAGCTGCCCTAGAGAGGAAACTGAAGATCAAGAGGAGGAATCGAGGCCTGGCACAGTCCTGGGACGAAGAGCTGGATGATATCTTTGGGACCCTCGACGGCGACGACGGCCACGTTGAACTCCGTTCGCCGTCTCGGGCAAGTACCGACGAGGAGGAGCTACGGAGCTTCGAGGATGCCAGCACTGGAGGCGACACTATAGACGATGGCGACGCTGGTGACGGCGACGATGGCGACGATGGCGACGATGGCGACGATGGCGACGATGGCGGCGCTGGTGACGATGGCGACGATGGCGACAATGGCGACAATGGCGACAATGGCAACGATAGCGACGATGGCGCCTCTGAAATGTCAGATCCGGCCGGAATGACATCTTCCCCCCGAGACCGCAGCACAGAGGCTGGCGAAGACCGCGGCCCTGATGGTGGCTCGGTTCGGGAATCTGCTGTTGTTGAGCCCGAACCCCATACGCGAGAGAACCCATACTGCGCGCCCGTCAGCGGGCGCGCGACACGATACGTCCCCCCGGCACAACGCATAAAAGACGGCGGCGATCTTCCAGGCTCCGACCATCTCCGCAAGCAGATCCAAGGCCTCATCAATCGCATCACCGATGACAACATACTATCCATCGTCCAGTCGTTTGAGAAACTGTATCGCGAGAATGCCCGAGGGGAGGTCACTGCCCTGCTGACTGATGGTCTGATGGCGCAAGTATGCCAACCTCAGGTCATCCCCGACCCGTTCTTTGTCCTGACCGGTGGCTTCGTGGCTGCAATCTGCATGGTGGTCGGGATAAGTTTTGGCTCGCACCTGCTGCGCCGCCTGGCCGCCGACTTCAGGACCGAGTATGAGAGTCTCACGGCCGGCCCGGCCGACGATGCAAGCTGGGGCAAGGGGCCGTCGAACCTGCTCGCACTGCTCACGGAGCTATATGTGTTTGGAGTGGTGGGCCACCGAATCATGCTCGATTATATCGACCGGCTCCTCTCCGACCTCACCGAGGTAAACGCAGAGCTCCTTCTCCGCATCATTCGCATGGGCGGCCGACTTTTGCGCAGAGACGACCCGGCCGGACTGCAGAGGATTGTAGGATCCCTGAACAAGACTGTGGCCCAGAGCGGACTGGAAGGCACCTCGGCACGGACACGGTACATGATCGAGGCGATCAACGACCTGAAGACCAACAGGGCCAGAAGCGCGGGAGGGGACTCGAAGGTGGTGTCGGAGCAAGTGCAGAGGATGAAGAAAAGACTTGGTGAACTCAGGTCGCGGTCAAGTCGCCGACTCGAGGGCGCCGCCGCCATGGGAGTTTCTCTGAGAGACATCGAGGGCGCCGATGTCGATGGTGAATGGTGGCTCGTCGGAGCCAGCGTGCGGTCTCGAGCCAACGCGTCATCCGGAGCCGGCAAAGCTCCTCCGCCCTCGCAGGACCGAGATTCCGATCAGGAGGACATGGACATGATTCTCCCCGATTACCCCAAGCTGGGGCGCGAACAGGGCCTGTCAGCCCGGGTTCAGATCGCCATCTTCACCGCGGTCATGTCTGCCACGGACGTGAATCACGGCTACCGGCAGGTTCTCGCGCTCAAGCTTGACTCGGAAGGCCGGCGAGAGATATCGCGGGTGCTGACACAATGCGTCGGCGGGGAGATGGAATATAATCCCTACTACACCATGGTTGCGACCCGGCTCTGCTCCAACAGCAGGATCCGGTTCGGGTTCCAAGACCGTCTCTGGGCATATCTCCGCGATCTCGGGGAGCCCCTGTTTGGAGAGGACGAGGGGGACCGCGACGAGTTCGATTCGAAATCGACAAGGACGAAGGCGAGGATCGCAAACGTTGCGAGGCTGTTCGGTTCTCTGATGGCCGGCGGGGCCCTCTCGGTCGCCGCTCTGAGGCCCCTCGGCCTGCATCGCCTTCAGAAGCCGGGAAGGAGGTTTGTGGCCTGTATTCTGGCAACGATGCTCGCAGAATTCGCGCCCATGGAGCATGGCAAGAGAGAAGCGGCGCTGGCCAAGGTGTTTGAGTCGACCAGGCCACATGCTGGACTGGCGGCTGGCCTCCATTTTTTTATCCGCAAGCATGTTGTCAAGTCTGCGCCCCGAGAAATCATGCAGAAAGCAGGCATGCAGGCCATGCAGGACACTATAGCATTGTCGCAGCAAATACTGCAAGGGATTGGGGATGGCTCAGGATCTGGCTAGGAGACTCGGCTTTTCCCCTCCCAGGAGTAATTAGAACAATAAGACCGCATCAACTACCGCATCGCGACTGCGGGTAGTCAGAGCTCTCGAAACGGTCGACAAATGGGGGGGCAAAGCCTTGTCCGGCCCCGTCTGGGTGCGACTCGGCGGAAGGCTTGGCAGCTACAGCTGAGATGGGGCGACAGTGGGCAGCCACCCTGCTACCAGGCTTTGTCGATCCACATGTTGCCTCCGCCATTCCTGTCACTATCGGTTCCTGTCCAAGCGCACTTGGCTGCCCCTTTAATAGCCCCCCTGCGCCCTCTTGATGCCCAGATTTGTTCCCTCGTATTCTCGGATCCTGCCGTTGAATTCCCGCGACTGCCGGAAGATTGACTTGCACGCACTCCCTCTTCCCACCAACGACCCTTTGCCGACATGACGACACGCCTTCGGCGACCGGGGGTCGCTCCAGCGGCAGCCAGCCACAAGGTGTATCCCTTCATGTCCAGGGCCGAGATTGAGGCTCTGATCGCGCGGGGACAGCACCTCATCGTGGTCAATCAGCATGTCCTCAAGGTCGACAGCTGGATCCCGTACCACCCAGGTGGTGACTTGACGATCCGGCATATGGTCGGGAGAGATGCCACCGACGAGGTCAACGCGTGAGGCGCCGTCTGTCCCAACGGCCGGCATCCTGTGCTGCCGGCTCGGCTTCTCGAGCCTAACTAAAGCATGCGGATATAGACTCCACGGCGCCGACGCCATTCGCATGATGGAACGCTATCGCATCGGGACGATCGAGGGCCGCTGGAAGAACTTCACCCCCCCCATCCAGGGCGGCATCTTCAGTCTGTCGGCTGCGTCGTCCGAGCCCGAGTTGGCGGGCGCCGATTCGGAAACGCCAAGCGCGCTGAACACTCCGCTCTCGAGAAGTCCGTCGCCCCTGTTCGACGCGAGCGTGCCGGTCCTCCGGTGCCTCTCCCCGTCCGTGTCGTCGGCGCCAAGCGAGGACGGCGGCGAGGAAACGGACGGCATGACCTACCTCGACCTAGAGACCCGGAAAGAGATCCGGCTCGACCTGGAGAAGTACCCGGCCGTGGACGAAGCTACGCAGCAGCGGATCGTGGAAAAGTACCGGGCCCTCGACCAGAAGATCAGGGCCAGGGGGCTGTTCAACTGCGACTACCGCGCCTACGCCATCGAGGCGACCCGGTATACCATGTTCTTTGGCCTGATGCTGTTCTTCCTTGGACGGGGGAACTATGCCGTGTCGGGCCTCTGCCTAGCCGCGTTCTGGCACCAGCTGGTCTTCGCTGCCCATGACGCGGGCCATCTCGGGATCACCCACAACCTCCAGATCGACACCTTGATCGGCATCCTCATCGCCGACTTTATGGGCGGCCTGTCGATCGGCTGGTGGAAGCGGAGCCATAACGTGCACCACATCGTGACCAACTCTCCGGAGCACGACCCCGACATCGAGCACATGCCGTTCTTTGCCATCTCGCACCGGCTGTTCTCGTCGCTGCGGTCGTCGTACTACGACCGGGTGATGGAGTACGACGTGGCGGCCCGGCTGCTGATCTCGATCCAGGCCTGGCTCTACTATCCGATCATGGCCATGGCCCGGTTCAACCTCTACGTCCTGTCGTGGGACCACCTGATCGCCCGGCGCGGGCCCAGGAGGGGCCCCTCGTGGTGGCAGTGGTGGCTCGAGGTGGCGGGCCAACTCTTCTTCTGGTACTGGTTTGGCTACGGCGTGCTCTACCGCTGTATACCCACCGGCTGGGACCGGTTCGTGTTCGTGGCGCTCAGCCACACGGTGACAGGGATCCTGCACGTGCAGATCACGCTGTCGCACTTCGCCATGAGCACGGCCGACCTGGGCCCCCACGAGTCGTTCCCGCAGCGCATGCTCCGCACCACCATGGACGTCGACTGCCCGCAGTGGCTCGACTTCTTCCACGGCGGGCTCCAGTTCCAGGCGATCCACCACCTTTATCCCCGGATGCCGAGGCACAACCTGCGCAAGGCGCAGAAGCTCGTGCAGGAGTTCTGTGTCGAGGTCGGGATCCCATATGCCCTGTACGGGTTCGCGGACGGGAACGGGCATGTGATTGGCCGGCTGGCTGAGGTGTCGCGGCAGGCGGCCATCCTGGCAAAATGCCAGAGGAGCCTGCTTCCCGGAGGACAGGGCCATCATCGCGATCACCGTAATCACAATTAGAGACAGGTGGGGCTGCCGCAGGACCGTTGCCGCGCGTTGTGTCCTTCCGATTGGCAATGTATATACGGGGAGACGTGGCTACGGAGTTAGATAGGGGCTGCGGCTCTAGCATCCTTAATTCATGATTGGGCGGCCATCCATCTGCATGGCCTGTGACGAAGTGCCGGCTCCTTCCCCCATCTTACACCAGCCTGAGGCTGGTTGATGGGGAGGTGGGGCGGCCGCGGGAGGGGTTGCTCCAATCAGCGGCCGACCTCGGGAGGTGTGGGGTCCGATGCTGCTGTAGAATGACTGACAGCCTGGTTGCATGCCTCATTCCTCGACGGGTTGGAGAGCGCAACCGGCCGAAACTGACCTGAGGGCGTGGCGGAATCTGTAGTTGGTTGGTTTACGAGGAGGGAACCCGGCCCGCTCCTGCTGTGTAAGTGCAGCTCGGCTGACAGCCGGCAGCGCGGCTCCGAGAACTCGGTAGCTCTCGACCTGTGACGTGATTTCACGTCGTCCGGATCGGCACAACTCCTGTTGCTGCTGCCGCCGCTGCTGCGCAGGCAAACCAGCCCCCCCTATCGCTCGAACCCGGTTTCCATACATACATACCAGCCTTCTTCCGCCTCTATTTGGTCACCTCTCTCTGCCTCGGGAGTTTTATTCATCTGGGGGTTGTTTACTCGAGGCATCAGCATGACCCTCGCCAACCTCGCCACCCCACCTCGCCGTCACCAGCCATGGACGGTCAAATCCACCGAGCTCTGAATGACAAGCTCTACGACAAGCGCAAAGCTGGGGCCCTCGAGTACGTCCATCACCGGGCCGGACCGGCCATCCGTGCTCTCTCTGCCACGAACTAATGCGCGTCTATCCTGCCCTCTTAGGCTCGAGCGGGCCGTCCGCGAGCTCATCTCGGCCAGAGAATACAGCAGAGTGCAGACGATAATCGAGCAGCTATGCAACGAGTTTGCGTATGCGGTGCACCAGTCGCACGCCCGAAACGGCGGACTTATAGGACTTGCTGCCGCCGCCATAGCTCTCGGTCCGGTGAGTGTCTGGCAGACCCGCCTCCTGGCTGGCAGACTCGCCCTCGGCCCCCCCTCTACGACTGGCTCAGCTGGCTGTTTGCCCCATATGGCCGCTAATCAACGCGGAACTGGCCACGATCCGGGAACAGGACCTGCCCCGCTACCTCGCCCAGATCGTGCCGCCTGCTCTGGCCTGCTTTACGGACCAGGATGCCCGGGTGCGATACTACGCTTGCGAGGCCATGTACAACATTGCCAAGGTTGCCAAGGGCGAGATACTGGTCTATTTTAACGATATATTCGATGCGCTCTGCAAGGTGGGTCCGCCGTCCCGGACGTGGCCCGTGGCCACAGAGCTCGACTTCTCTGCTGACATCTCGCCATAGCTCGGGGCCGATGCCGAGCTGTCGGTCAAGAATGGCGCCGAGCTCCTGGATCGGCTCGTCAAGGACATCGTGTCCGAGTCGGCGGCGTCGTACGTGTCCATCCTCGAGCCATCTTCGGAATTCGACGGTGATGACGGGAAGGAATCGGCCAGATACGAGGCCGCTCATCCTACCGCGTTCAGCCTGCCGCGGTTCATCCCGCTGCTCCGGGAGCGGATCTGGGTGCTGAACCCATTCACGCGCCAGTTCCTGGTCGGGTGGATCACGCTGCTTGACTCGATCCCGGACCTCGAGCTGGTGACCTACCTGCCAGACTTTCTGGCCGGCCTGCTCAAGTTCCTCAGCGGCTCCAGCCACGATGTCCACGTCTCGGCCCAGTCCTGTCTCGACAAGTTCCTGAGCGAGATAAAACGGATCGCCAAGGTCAAGAAGGGGATCGCGGAGAGTAAGAAGTCGAGAGAGGGCGCCAAGCGGAAGCGGGAGGACTCGGTCGACAGCTGCAGCGTGCACAGTGGTTTCGCAGAGGGCGACGAGATTGGCACGGACGACGATCTCTCCAGCGTCGAGGATGACTGGGTTCCGGGCCAAGATGTGCACGTGAACTATAGAGCGATTCTCGAGATCCTCACTGCGTCTCTAGACTCCCCGCTAGGTTCGGCTGTTCCGGTCTCTACTGTATGGGTCATGATCACGAAGCTGATTGACGCGGTGCAGAAGAGGACTCGCTGCTCGAGTCCCTCCGGTGGATAGTGGAATTCCTCGATATCTGCCCGGAAGAAGTGCTCCACTTCACGCCCAAGATCCTGGCCCACATGCTTCCGGCAATGGCCAGCGGGGTCGAGTCTATCCGGCAGGCGGCGGCAAGAGTCAACGCGTGTCTGATGGACTACGTCGTCTCGCTGTCTGACGAGCCCGAGCTTGCAGCCGGCCCTTCTCTGCGGGTGCCGGCGGCGGCGGCGTCGAAGGACCAGCACCAGCAGCAGGCCGAGGGTGCTCTCGGTGGGGCCTCGAGCAATCGGGCCTCGCTATCGAGCTCTCGGGATCTCGAAGTCCGGACCCCAACTCCGGCTCTCGGCCGGGCCTCGCTTGCCTCGGTGGCAACGGCCCCGTCGTCTTCCTCCCAGAACGTGGTCGCTGATCTTGACTACGCCGCCGCCGTCAACTCGCTCACCCTGCTGTTCCTCAACGACCACGAAGCGACCCGGGTAGCATCTCTGACCTGGCTGATCATGCTTCACAGAAAGGCACCGCGCAAGGTGCTGGCATTCAATGACGGCACCTTCCCGGCCCTGCTTAAGACGCTGTCGGATCCGTCGGATGCGGTGGTTACCAAGGACTTGCAGCTTCTGTCGCAGATCTCGCGTAACAGCGAGGATGACTACTTTGCCAACTTCATGGTCAACCTGCTGCAGCTCTTCTCGACTGACAGGAAACTGCTCGAGACTCGCGGGAACCTGATAATCCGGCAGCTATGTGTCAGCCTCAGCCCGGAACGCATATACCGGACACTGGCCGACTGCATCGAGAAGGAGGAGGATGTCGAGTTTGCCAGCATCATGGTGCAGAACCTCAATAACAATCTTATCGTGGCGCCGCAGCTGTCGGAGATGCGCAAGCGGTTGCGAAATCTGGAGACCAAGGTACCCCACTCCACTAGTAGTACCTGCTGCCGGCCCGGCCCGGGCCAGATATGCGGACATTCGGCTGCTGACAACGGAGTGCGTCCAGGACGGGCAGACATTTTTCGTGGCGCTGTTTCGGTCGTGGTGCTATAATGCGGTTGCCACATTTTCTCTCTGTCTCCTGGCGCAGGCCTACGAACAGGCGTACAACCTGCTGCAGATCTTGTTGGTCAAATGCCGATTCACGCCCACCTTGGCACCGACTTGTGTGCGTCGGCCCCAGCTAATGGCCCAGCAGTGCGGACCTCGAGATGACGGTCAACATGCTTATTCAGATCGACAAGCTTGTCCAGCTCATCGAGTCCCCGGTATTCACCTGTGAGCATTGTCGAGGCGCTGGGGATCGTTCGGATCTGGGTCTGGCTGACGTAGATCTTGACTCGGGCGAGATAGATCTCAGACTGCAGCTGCTGGAGCCTGAAAAGTACCCGCACCTGTACAAGTGCCTGTACGGCCTGCTCATGCTTCTGCCGCAATCGTCGGCCTTCGCCGCTCTCAAGAATCGGCTCAACAGCGTGAGCTCGATCGGGTACTTGCATATAACTTCCAAGCCGTAGGTGCCATGTCTATCCTCGGGGGCCGCGGGGAGAGGGGCGCACGCAGGCCGGGCCAAGCTCACCTAAGGCATCGTATAGGAACTCCATCACGCCGCTGGTCTCGAACAACTTCGAAAGGCCGAACCGACTCAAGGGCCGAGAAGAGGGGATCATCCGCTGGGGCGAGCTTCTCGAGAAGTTTCGACTTGTTCAGGAGAAGGCCCGGCGGGCGCAGAAGCATAGTGGCGGCGACGACGACGGGTCCCACGGCGGCGGCGTCGGCGGCGTGGGGGGAGGGGTACGGATCGGTGGTGAGGCTGATACGAAGGGCACACGGGATCCCAGGCCGTCGGCCGGGCCACCGATCCCGCTCCGGGAGGCGGTACCACCGAACCCGGTGCCGGTTAAGCGGTCGGGGCTGGGGCGGCAGTTTGGACGACTCGGCGGGGCTGTTTCGGGAAGGGGTAAGCGTGTGTAAGGTGTAGGGGATGTGTGTGGGTTGGTGGTATTGCCTATAATGTCTAGTCTGCGGGGGTGGAGAGGAGGGAGGAGGGTCGGGGGTTTATGGCTTTATTCGTACTGCCGTCTGCTGGGAAACTTGAGAGGGGTGGGTAATCAGCCAGCCAGTACAGAGGGCTAGTACAGCGGCATCGTTTTGATTCGACGGAGACGGCTTTGCTGGGCGGGGTTGGG
The DNA here is from genome assembly GCA_025802115.2 of Bertia moriformis. Taxonomy (NCBI): domain Eukaryota; kingdom Fungi; phylum Ascomycota; class Sordariomycetes; order Coronophorales; family Bertiaceae; genus Bertia; species Bertia moriformis. The sequence goes on from JAOYNC020086189.1 coordinate 11,618, forward strand.
GGGGGTCATGTTAACGATGAAGCGAGTCGGGGATGGATTCTTAGGTTTATCTCGTTCAAGCCAGCCCCATCGCGGGACCCTGCCATGCTGTTTCTTCTGGTCCTGACCCGCGACTTGAAGATCGCCTCCTCCCATCTGATTGCCGCTGCCTCGCCCCCCCTGCTGCTGATCTCCGGCTAGTTAGCGATTCGAAGCTCTTCGTGGTGGTCGCTGCTGCTGCGTGCCCCTGCTCTCGACCGCAAGCCGAGCCTCCTCCCCTCGACCTCCGTGCTGGCCCGGCTACCCTCTTTCTATCTGGTAATAGAACCTCGCCTCTTCTCCTCCGCCGCGGTCCCCACCCCTCTGTTCTCAGCTGGATCTCCGCGCCTCCTCCGCTCCATCGCCGTCCCGGGCCCACTGCTCTCAACTAGACCCCCGCGCCTCCTCTCCTTCACAGCCGCCCCGGACCACTGCCCTCCAGTAGGCCCTGCCCCACCCTCCTCACCTTCGCCGCCGTCTTGTCTCGTCTCGGCCCCCCTGCCTGGCCAGTAACTCAAAGATCTCTCCCTCTGATCACCGTCTCCCCCCTCCGGCTCCCTGGCCAGGGACGCAAAGTTCTTGCTTGATCGTCACCGCCGTCCATGCCCCCCTCCCCCTCCCCCTCCCCCACGCTCGACCAGCGACTCAAAGCCAGAATCCCGTCTCTGCGTAAGCGACTGCAGCTCCTGGCGCCGGCGATCAAGCTCGGTCCTCGCGAGGTCGGGATCGGGCGACAGGCCTTGGAAGGGGTCGACCTGGTCCTCGAGCTCTCTCCGGCGCGCGGCCAGGGCCAGGTACTCCCGCTCCAGGGCGGCGACCTCGTCTACGGTCCGGCGGCGGCGGCGGCCGGCCGACCCGTCGGTCCGGTCAGCCGGCTCCGCCAGCCGGGCCGTCATCGCTTTGATCCTCCGCTGGAGGTCGTGGTTCTTCTTGCCGAGGTCGGCGACTGGCTGGAACCCGTCGGCGCCAAGCTCGTCCAGCAGGCCGGCCGCGTGGGCGGCCTCCCTCGCCAGACACGCTCTGATGAGGCGCGTGTCGGCCGTCATCTGCTCCACGTCGAGGAGCTCGGCGTGGTGCAGCGCCATGCTCAGCCCGATGTGGTCCAGCAGCCCCGCGTGGGAGGATGAGGATGAGGAGGAGGAGGAAGAGGCGGCGGCGGCGGCGGTGGTGGTGGTGGCAGCGGCGGTGATCAGCTGAGAGGCGGCGGCGGCGGCCAGGGCGTCCAGCGCGGCGAGGCCCTCCCGCGACACGCGCGCAAGGATTTCGTCCAGGAGGTTGGCCCTGAGATTGGCCAGGTCGCGAGCGCGCGGGGCCGCCGCCGCCGCGTGGTGGTCCTCGAGCTCCTCGATCGCGGCGGAGCAGGCACGCGCGAGGGAGTCGCGCTCCTCGTCGGCCGTCTCGTTGGCCGCCGCAAGCGCGAGCAGCGCCCTGAGCGTGTCCGGGTTGCGCTCGAACGGGGGCGGGGCGCGGTCCGGGTACTTGGCCGCGAGCCAGGTGTCGACGTACGTCCAGTCGCGGGCGACCGAGGCGGCCTGGCGCGCGACGGAGGGGGAGAATAGGGCGAGGGAGGGCGGAACGTGAGCCATGCTCGGGGGGGCTGAGTCAGTAAGGACTTGACGCTGTTGTCTGGATATCGGCCGCCGGCTGGGAGCTGTCTCGGGAGTCTCGACGCCGGTCTTGGTCCAGGGTCTGGATATCGGCCGCCGGCTGGGGGCTGTACTGAGGCGGGTGTGTCTGTGTGGGTATTTAACCACGCACCCAGCCCAGATTTTGGATCTCGGCGAGCGGGGAGCTATGTATCTCCTCTCAGGACCAGACCGATTGAACTGTGGGGGGTTCCTCGCGTTATATACCAGCCAGCCGGTTGTGCTGCTGCTAAGCTGGCCCCGGTATACCCAGCGCTGCTGCCCCCCTGGCCAGTGATCTACGGAGCTGGGAACCAGGCGCGGGATGCCGGCCTGTTCTTCTGCGCGTGCGTGTGCACAACGAGCCCACCAGCTCGGCGGTCGCTCGTATGGCCGCAGTCTCGGCCGGTCTCGGTCACTTTCTCGGGCAGGCATATCACATCGACAAGTCCAACATACACGCGCTTCGGTTGGCAGTTCGAATCCGAATCTCGTATATAACAATAGCCCATGCCCCATCCCCGCCCCGGCCGAAACGCCCCATATCTCCCCCCCTTCGGCCTCCGGCCCGTTTTATAACCCCTGTTTAAAGACCCCTCTACCGAAACGTAAACCCCTGGAAGCCCTGGAACGGAGGGCCACCGGCACCGCCGAACTTGAACTTGAACTGGCCGCCCCCGGGCTGGTGCATGTTGAACGGCATCCCGCCGCCAAAGGGGGCCCCATGGAATGGACTATGGCCGCCACCACCGCCGCCGCTGCCGCCGCCCGGGGAGTTGGGATCATCGCCCATGTCGAATCGCGCCCTCAGGTCGGAATCGCTCAGCACCTCGTACGCCTCGTTCAGCTGTGCCATCTTCCGTTCCGCCTCCTCCTTGGAAATACCGTGGGCGGCGGCCTTGTCCGGGTGGAACTGCTTCGAGAGCTTGCGGTAGGCCGACTTTATCTGTCGGCTGTCGGCATCTCGCGGGACGGACAGGACTTTGTAGTAGTCCTTGTTCTTGCTTCGGCGGAGCGCGACCTGTGCCTCCTGGACAAGTGGCTGGATCAGGGTATGATCTTGGTCCCGATGGGCCTCGGATGCCTTTCGGTACGTCTCCAGCGCGGCGTCGAACATCTCCCCGTCCATGTGCTGCTGTGCTTTGTGGAGGAGGCCGTACAGAGAGCTGGGGTCCAGCGCAAGCGACTCGGCGCAGATGGCCCCGGCCTTCTTGCCCTTCGCCTGTTCGGGCCGGGTAAGCGGGAGAAAGAGAGGGGATCAAGAGAGAAGAGAGACGGGCAACCGGAGGAGCCGTACCTGGAATTGGGACTGGCAAGCCATGTGGATCAGTTTGGCGTAGAGACCCTTTGGCGCATTGGCCGGCAGCGTGCCCTCGGCGGAGAACCGAGCGGCCTCCTCCTTGACTTGGTCGATCAGGCCGGGCTCTTCGGCGGAGCCAGTCAGGATCCGGGCTGCCGTCGCCGGCTTGTCGTTGCGGACGGCCCTCTCTGCGGCCTCGGTCGCCTTCTTGATGGCCTTGTGGCGCTTGAGAAGGGCCCGGCACGGTTTCGAGTCGGGGTCCGAGACCAGGCACTTGCGGGCCTGCGAGATGGCGGCGTCGAGGTCCCCGAGGGAATAGCAGTTGATGACCGAGATCTTGACGTGCGGGAGGAGATCGCCGGGCTTCAGTTGCAGGACATTTTGCAGATCGATGCTGGCCGAGGCCACCTCGCCCAGCTCGAGCCAGCACCGGGCTCGGGTCTCTCTCAGCGAGGCGGCCCTGCTCGCAAACTTGATCGCCGAGGCGGCGTGGTCGACGCAGGTCTGCCAGTCGCCCCTCTTCTCGGCCGCGCCGGCGAGGCGCGCGTCTTCTTGCGCCCTAGCCAGCTCGGTGAGCTCTGCCGATTCGGGCCCCTTGCGGGCCAGGGCGTAGTGCTCCCTGGCGCCGTCCCAGTCGGCGACCCTCGCCTTGATGCGCGCCAGCTGGGCGTGGGCGCCTTCGAGGCCGGGACTCAGCGAGAGGACCTTGTTCAGATCATCGGTGGCGCTGGACGTGTGGCCGAGGGCCAGGTGCACGGTCGCGCGCTTGAGCAGGGCCAGGGAGTCGGACGGGTCGCGGGCGACGGCGGCATCGTAGTAGAGCAGGGCAGTGTCGGAATCGCCCTGGGAGAGGTACTCCTGGGCCGAAGAGAGGAGCGAGGCGACAGGTGTGTCGGCGGGAATGTCGTGAGCAGCCGAGAGGGCGGCTGCCGTGGGGTAGATGAAGGCGACGGCCAGTAGGATCAATACGCGTGGTAGGCGCATTGCGACCAAGTCGACGACGACGATGACGACGATGACGACGACGACTACGGGAACACTTTTCCTGGAGTAGGCGGCGTGAAGAGAACGGCTGCAACAGAGCGAGGGAGTTACGGCCCCTAGGGCATCGCTGCTGGCAGGCAACGGCAGGAAAAATAGCCAGCCGGCCAGGGGGGGAATGGTATTTGGGGGGTATGGATGGGGGCCGCGGGATTAAATAATCACAAGTCACGGTATCTACCACGCTCAGCTCCCTCTCTTCCTCCGCTCGATTGCTCGTACGTACGACGTTGCAAGGCCAAGCTCGACCACTGACGCCCCAGATCTACTACTGCCTCCCCAGATCTACCACCTCCCAGAATCTATCCCGCACAAAAAGCGGGCAGAAAAAAGCCCAATACACGCAGGAATGAATATACGGCTCGTTCTGAAAACGGTGCTATAAAACTAACAGCTCTTCCGGCTGGGCATACCCACCCGCCGTATTTGGGCCGGGGATGTGATGCGCAGCAGCAGCCAGCAGCCAGCAACAGCCGGCTGCTGCTACATACAAGGCCCCGTGGCGCCGTGGTGCCGTGGCTCCGTGGCTCCGTGGCCCGTCACACGCGTCACGGATGATCATTGCGACGAATGAAGTAGGCCCTATTACGACCAGTCAGTCCGGTCGATGCACTTGATAGCCAAGAGAGAAAAGAACGAAAAAACAGAAGAGGGGCGGCATACTTGCAAGCCTCGTACGCTGACCAGCAGATGGCCGTGCTGGGCATGGTGGTGAGCACCCTCGGCCGGACGCCCTTGAAGAAGCCCTTCAAGCCCTCTCGATCCCTGAGGAGGCGGCAGCCGGCGACAAAGCCGTTGACCATCCGCAACTCGGGATCCTGGGCCGTCCCTCGGGTCTGGAGCATGGTTTTTACCACGTCCATGGGCGTGGTCAGGGCGGCGGCGAAGCCGCCGGCCACGGCGCCGGCTATGCAATGCGTGCTCGGGTCGTATTTCCGGGATGGATTCATCGTCGTTGATATCGATTCGTAGGCGAGGAACTGCAATGCCGTAAACGGGACGGTCATGGACAAGGTGGTTGGGTATGATACGTAGAAGGCGGTCAAGCCCTCGGTTCGGTGGAGGTATCTTGCACAGTCAAGTACTGATCTGTACATTTTTCGAGAGTTGTGCATTTGCATCCGCTGCTTGATCACTATGTCGGCGCCGGGTCAGCTGTGACCGTTATATTCTCTGCTGGCTGCTGGCTACTATCTGCTATCTGCTGGCTGCGATCTGCTGGCTGCACCTCGGAGACGGCAGAGATCGGGTCGACAGGGAACGGATTGGGCGGTAGGGGGTGCGTACCGTCAAACGGGTTCATGAGGGCGTCGCTCGCGATGGTCGCACAGGCGCCACTGCTCACTTGGAGAGTTAGCTGGGAGGACGTGGACAAGAAAGACGATGAGAGCAGAGCAGAGCAGAGCAGAGCGGGGCAGAGCAGAGCAGGCCGGAGCAGAGTAGGCAGGGCTTACAGGCAGCGATCGGGTGGTGGCCACCGGCCTGGTTGCCACCCATGACATGCTTCACGGCCTCGTAAGTGGCGAAATAGACGGCGTGCGCAGGACCTGTGCACCAAGACTGCATGAGCACACGTGGGCCGTCCGTCGATCAGGCCGGCCTGGCCTGGCAGCAACAACGGTAAGGCCCGGCAATGGCGGCAACGCACCTGCGCCGAGTACCACGCTGGACATGCCGCGCCAGAGGTTGAGGACCCCCTCGCCCGCTGCTATCCGATAGGTGCTCTGGATGACCCCGGTGTAGACGCCTGCGCTTGCCGGGCTGATGATCTGCATCCGGGTCTGGGAGACCAGCCAGGTGGATCAGTCACACATAATCCTCGTATCCCTCGCGGGCCATGATCCATCTCTCCTTGCGCGGCAGGCGGAGATGGCTGGTGCCGGGCGCTGTCGCGCGCGCGCAGCGCAGCGCACGCGCTCGAGGGCTCGAGGCCACCGTACCTTTATCGCATCGACCGGATACATGACCGTATGCTCCTGGGGCCACCACCAGGCGGGATCGTCAGTCTTGGCTCGATCAGGTTTCGTGCCGGGAGGATGGACGGGAGCGCCGGGTGGGAGGGCACGAACTGCGATGCCAGCAAACGCGCCCGCCGCCATATTCTGGAGGAGGGAAAAGTTCGGTGGCAGGGACTCGTAGCTGGGTCGGCACATGCGCGCATCAGCACCTCGCTCTCGCTCTCGCGCCCTCGCGCCCTCGCCAGGTCCCTCGCACGCCCTCGCCCGCTCTCCTCCCTCGGAACCAGCCGAGACCGGGGCCAGGAAGCGGCCCGCCCCGTCACGCGCGTACTCATATTCATTTGCCGGCTCGGCATTTTGCTGGGCCATTGCGGCCGCAGCGTCGGACGCTCGGCCGATCGGTTTGGGGTCGAGAGCAGCCAGGTTGATGGCGGGGAGGTGGTGGGAGAGTCCGAGTCGGGTGCGAACACGAGGAGAAAAGGGCTCGGCCTCTTTTCTGAAAGGTTCCGCGTCGCTGGGGGGGGGGCGGAGGAGGAGCGGAGGGGCGGAGGGGCGGAAGGGGAGGGGCGCACTAGTGTCGCTCTCTCTCTCGCCGAATAAAGCTCCTGGGATATAAAATCAAGATCGAGCTCGGTGGGTCTGTATTTTTTCGCAGTGGGGCCGGGAGCGCCTAGGCTAGGCGGTACCTATCGGTCAAGGCCCAAGCAACGGAAGCCAGGAACAAAAGCCAGGGACAGATTGAGTTGAAGATGGGAAGCAGAAAGATGAGATGGCGGTGGGGATTTGCTTATGACGAGTAATTCCACCCGGGCCTTGTATGGCAGAATTAGACACGCTTGCCTGCTCGCTTGCCGACTTCATCCCACCAGGAGAATGATCAATTCCTAGGGCTTACTGGCATGGGAGGAATCGGTCGATCTGAGATAAATGACAATTCCGCCGGCCAGGCCGGGCAGGATGCGGTGCTAATAGCAGAGGCGACTCGTGTCCAGGCAAAAAAATTTCTTCGAGTACTGCTGCTTAGATGTGTTGGGCTCTTACTGAAAGTGGCTTGGTGGGTTGTGGCCGTGTCCACCTCGAACATGGCTTGAGGCGTGGGCATGGCAGGAGAGTAAGTAGGCAGGTAGTAAGAGGGCAGGTAGGTAGCACAGAAAACCGGCACCCAAATGCCAAAGGGTGCGGCTGAAACAAGATGGAATCAACTGAGAAGAGAGAAAACGGGTCAGTCCAAGAAGCAGCACGATACGAAGCAGACAGAAAAGGGACGAGTATTTAGCTCATCTCGCTAGCTGGGGGTGAATCGAATCTAAAATATGCCGTTTGATGACGGCCGCTGCCCCTCATCCTACAGCACTCGCGTGTTTCTCTGAGGTCTCTGTGCATGCTGGAGCTGGTAGATGAGGCCCAGAACACCTGTTTCTGGCTCTTCGTGGTGAGCAGCACCGCTGCTCTCTCGGCTCAGCCCCTTGGCCGGCGACGTCTCCCATATCGACTCTCCCAGCACCCCGCCGGGCTCATACGGTTCATCATACTCCTGGGCTCGTCTATCCCCCCCCCCGGCGGCCTCGAATGTCGCATGTGCCGCGCCTTCCTCTCCATGGTGCCCTCCGGCTGCTGCTGCTCGGGGATTCCGGGTCCTGGGCATGCCTCCCCCACTTGCCCCCCCCCCTCCACCAGCACCCCCACCACCACCACCACGCATGCCTATGGAAGGCTGGTGATGCGGGTCCAGCAGAATCGACCCCATGGGCGAGGACAGCCCAGCCGGAGGGGCGATCCGGCCAGAAGGCCCCCTCGCCCTCGCCCTCGCGTCTCGGTCCAGCATGATGCTGCCACGCGCCAGCCGCGACCCCTGCATCTCGCCCACCAACGCCGAGGAGCCAAGACCGGGAAACTGAGGCGGGGGGTGGAATTGGTGCCGCAGCCCGAGTGGGGCGTGTCCCGGGATGCCGGTCTTGGGATTCGTCACGTAGTTGTCGATGAATCCGTAGTACGACATGGCCATCTTGTTGTGCTTGGTAGAGTAGTAGTATTCATCTCGCACGTCCCGGGCCTCGGGCGGGTGCTGCCGCTGCTGCTGCTGTTGCTGCCCGGCCTCGTCGCCGATTGCCTTTTTGAAATCAAAGACGGCAAACGAGCAGACATAGCCGAGGCCGTCGACGTGGATGGTGAACTCGCGGAAGAAATCGACGATCTGATCGCTGCATTTGGGCAGGGAGAACAGCAGCACGCAGGGCGCCGTGACGATCCCCAGCAGCTCTTCGAGGACCACGATCCACTTCAGCTTGTACAGGTCGGAGAATTCGGCCAGCACCTCGGCGCTGTGGAGTCTCCCCTGCCAGTGGTCCGGCAGGTAGCGGGTGTACTCGATCACGTTCCGGAGCGCGTACTCGGGGCTGAAGACGGCGGTATCCTCTGAGATGCTATTCCGGGCCGCGGCCCAGATGGCGCCGAGGATGGTGATGAAGAAGAGGACGGTGCGGTCGTGGATGATCTCCAGGTTCAGGAACTCCGAGTCGTGAAGGGTCATGGCGGCCAGGACGGCGACCAGGGCGCCGGTGACGAACGCGACGGTACGGGCGATCTGTTCCGTCATCTGCTTCGGGAACTGGGTCACATATCGGTTCGCAAACGGATACGACATGTTGATCCGCTCCCGGAACATGTGGGGGAGCTCGTTGAAATTCCGAAACTTCCATTCCGCCAGGGCGGTGTATCGGCGAGTGCCCAGAATGGACGGATTTTTCTGATATTCCTGCGCCAGAGTCAGCCGCCGCCGTCGCCGCCGCTGCGGATCCGGCGTGGTCGGGCCAGACGCCGGACACGTACCTGGTAATATGTGAAGATGTAGATGATGATGAGGTAGCCCATGACGAACGGGGCGAATATCAGGTTCAGTATGCCGGCAAAGACGAACCTCTGCCGGAGCTTCTGGCTCAGCACGGCCCGTCGACTAGACTTGAGGAACTCCTGCCGCACCTGCCCCTCGTGGTTGAACACGAATTCGAGAATGCTGAACTGGAGGCACCACTCCAGGGTGCGGGAGAAGAACTGGCGCTCTCGGAGGAACGGGATCGGCAGGGACAGATCGAGCATGTCCTTGTTGATCATGGCGATCAGGTAGTTCTCCTTCCGAAGAAGCCGGTTGGCGATGTCATGCGCGTCGAGTCGCTCCTTTGACTGGCTTCCCAATATGAACTTCCGGAGCCTCTGCGGAATATTGGTCGCGGTCCTGGGGTTGGCATCCCGCAACGCCATGACCCGAGCCACGATGTCCTGCCAGGACACCGTCTGCATGTCGCGCTCGGGGATGTTCAGGAGGTGGGCGAAGAAGGCGCGGACCCGGAGCAGGCGGCGGGTATCGAGCGAGAACTGGACCGCCTTCCAGATGAAGTAGAACACGTAGAACCATACTCCCACACTCCACAGCGTCGACATCTTTGTGGTGCATTGGGCTATCACCACCTGGGACAGCGAACTACTCCCGCGGAGCCTGCCGTAGTCCACACACTGCGACAGGAAAGTGAGCAGGACCATCATGAAGGAGGTCTCTCTGCCGCGCTGGAATTAGCATGACGGGGAAAATGTGGGCGGTACCGATTTCCTTCCAGAAGAGGTTCCAGCCCAAGACCCGAAGGGGGGCTGAGGAGCCGGAGGAGGAGGATGTTGCGTACAGCAGACGGAGGGCCCTGTCGCAGAGGATGCACCACATGCCACACCCTTCGTAGTAGTCGTACAGCTCCATGATGAAGTGGTCCATGTTCGTGATGTTGACCCAATGCCACAGCGCCTGCTCCTTGGGACTCCCAGCCACTATGCCGGCCAGGACCGGCCTCGTATCCGATGGGACGGCCGAGTGCCGCTCGTGGCTGGAACAATCGGCGCCGGCCGGGACGGGGTGCCGGCCGGACGGCGGTGCCGGCCGGACAGACCCGGGCTCGAGCTGTGGAGCGCCTGGGACAGGATGCGGTCGGGTCTGGCCGGGTCCCTGCGGCGATGGCGCTTTTGTCGCCGATGGCCTGCCATGTTTATTATGCTCGATAAGGAGGGAAGCGGGGACTTCGTTGTCGATATCGTCGTCTGGCATGGGCCACGCCGGAGGGGGGTCTTTTGGTGGCCGGAGATGGGCGGCCCCGGTCTGTTCTGTTGCTGTTGCTGTCGTTGTCGTCGTCGTTGGCGAGGGGTGGTGGAGGGCGGTGGCAGGCTTCAGGGGGCTGTCCACGGTAGCACGGCTGTCTCCGATCAGCGCGGTGGCCTGCTCGAGATCGACGTCCTCCAGGTCTTCGCGGAGATTTTCCTCGTCCGCGCCGCTCTCGTGGTCGTCGGCGGCCCGGAGTTCTTCGTAGAAGGACCTGGCTCCATGCGGGGTATTAGGAGTCATGGCTCGGCGGGGGAACATCTCCAACAGGACCGGCCGGTCGACGTGGCGGTTGGCAGATCACCAAGTTGATTTTCAAAAGAGCATTGCGCAGGATGGAATCAACACGGGCTGCTCTGGCTGCTCCGCGCTTTATTAAATAGGGTATGCTTAGCCAAGGGAGACAGGGGGGAGGGCATGAGGCGGATGAGGAATGACCTGGGGTCAGTGGCCTAGGTCATGTGTTGTTTGTTGACCGAGGCTCTGGACCCCTCAGGGTGCGGTGGTAGGTGGTGGATGGTGCTGGTGCTGGTGCTGCTGCCTGGTGACTGACTGTATGACGTCCTGAAGCAGCAGCGGCAGTGCGTGGGGTGTGGGGGGGGGATGCAGCTGCTAATGCGAGGTCCGCCCACCGCTCCGCCCAGTGTCCAGGGACCACCATCCGAGCTCACACTCGAAGTGCAGCTCGGAGAGAAAAGAAGGACTACCGTCCCGCCATGGCATACAAGTAACAAGCATCAAGTGTCCAATTTCTGATCCCCAGAGTCGACTTTGGGATAGCCCGAAGCTCGAGAGACTAGGGACTAAACGACTGACTAGGGACCCCCGAGGATTCGGCTTCGGCACACCCTAAATCATAGCCCCAGGCCGTACCAACCCTCAAGGAATCGTGTTTATTTAGAAGAAAGGGTCCATGTTCCTAGCAGGTACCCATCCTCCCACTAACAGCCACCAGGACCAGGCAGGACTTGGTCGGCGAGACGAGCGTCCCTTTTCGTGTCCTCCGTCGGCCGACCGACAGGCGAGGACACGCCCGCCCGCTCGCTACATACTAGAAGTGGATGGCCTTTGAATAGGTGGCCATGGCGGCCTCTTTGAAGGCCTCTGCCAATGTCGGATGGGCGTGGCATGTCCGGGCAATGTCTTCGCTCGATGCCCCGTACTCCAGCGCCAGGGTGCCCTCGGCAATCATCTCGCCGGCATTGGGCCCGATGATGTGCACGCCCAGGATCCGGTCCGTCTCGGGGTCCGCCAGGATCTTGACCATGCCCTCCGTGTCCAGATTTGTCTTGGCGCGCGAGTTGGCGCTGAAGGGGAAGGTGCCGGTCCGGTAGGGGATGCTCTTGGCCGTGAGTTCCTGCTCGTTCTGGCCGACCCAGGCGACCTCGGGGTAGGTGTACATCACCGACGGGATGGCCCCGTAGTTGACGTGGCCGTGGCCCTTGCCGATGTACTCCACGACCGCGACACCCTCCTCCTCGGCCTTGTGGGCGAGCATGGGGCCAAACGTGACGTCGCCGACGCAACGGATGTGCGGGATCTTGGTGCGGTACTCCGAGTCAATGATGACCCTGCCGCGCTCGTCGAGCTCCAGCCCGATATTGTCCAGCCCGAGGTTCGCGGTGTAGGGCCGGCGGCCGATGGCGACCAGGACAACCTCTGCCGATAGCTGCATGGAGTAGGGGATGAGTCAGCCTGGCCGCGTTCGGTTGAGATATGAATGATCACAAGGGCTCACGGTTTCGGCCTTGCCGCCCTTGGCCGCGTCGAGGTGGAGCTCGACCTTGGCCTCGCTCTTGTCGCCGCTGACGACCTTGGTGCCGAGCTTGAATTCCATGCCCTGCTTCTTGAGCACCTTGAGGGCAGCCTTGGCTATCTCTGCGTCCATACCGGGCCCACCAATTTGGGGCAGGAATTCGACGACGGTGACCTTGGTGCCCAGCCGCGACCAGACTGACCCCATCTCCAGCCCGATGATTCCGCCGCCAATGACGACCATCGACTCAGGCACCTTGTCGAGCGACAGGGCGCCGGTGCTGGTGACCACCTGCCTCTCGTCGATGTCCAGGCCGGGGAACGGGGTGGCCTCGCTGCCGGTGGCGATGAGGATGTTCTTGCCCCGGACCGTGGTCTCGCCGCCGTCGTTTAGCGCGACCTTGATCTGGTGCTCGTCCACAAATGAGCCGGCGCCCTTGATGTACTGGACATCGTTTTTCTTGAGCAGAAACTCGACCCCCTTGGTGAGTCCGGTGACGGCGGTGTCCTTGGCCTTCATCAGCTGGGCTAGGTTCAGCTTGACGTCGGCGACCTCGATGCCCCGGTCTTTGGTGTCGTGGAGGATTTGGTGGTAAAGGTGAGAGTTGTTGAGGAGGGACTTGGAGGGGATGCATCCGACGTTGAGGCAGGTCCCGCCAAGCGATCCACGTTTCTCGATACATGTCACCTGGGGCTCGCAGTCAGCGGCCGCCGGCCGTACTCGGACTGGGGCTGCTGCTCGGTACTTCCGTGGAGGAGGGAGGAGGGAGGGAGGAGAGTAAATGCAACCTTCATGCCAGCCTGGCCGGCCTTGATAGCGGCGACATAGCCGGCTACGCCACCTCCAATGATGACCAGGTCCTGTTCTTCTGTATCATACCGTTAGGCCACACGGCAGGACAGAGGCCGGATGGGCGAGCAAGAACCAACCAGGAGAGGAAGAATATAATCGCGTCCCTCTCGTCAAGGCGACGGCCGAGAGCCTTAGGGGGCTGGGCCGGACGGCCAGACGAGATATTAAGCGTCGGCCAGTGATCATGATGAAAATAACCCTGGGTAACGAATTGATTGGAAAGCTTCGCAAGAGAGCGGTCGCCGGGAGGGCGACAGGTGTGCTTGCATCAGGTTGCTGACTAACTGGTGATATGAGGAAGGTAGGGGATTGATCATCAAATCACGTGCATACTTACGTGCCTCTCGGGGGGGCTGATCGTGGGCCGACTCTCAGAGGACAGAGGAAAATGATGGGAGCAAGCTGGCAGCCAACATGTCCAGTACCCAACCGTTTACCATAGGGCCCGCTCCAAAGGGTGCTGGTGCTGGTGCTGGTGCCAGCCACCTGTCCTCGAGGGCCACTGCCATCCTTTCAACCTCATATGCCGATTCCGAGTTCCGGCAGGCCCTGGCCCTCGTCGATGAGAGAGGGCTGGGAAATGATACCGAGACCCGACGCCAGCTTCGGCTCCAGCTGCAGAAAGAGGCGATCGACTGCCATGGCGAGATCATCAGCGACTTTGGGAAAATCGCCGAGGTGAGTGGTGCATCGTCACAGGACGGTATTTCCAGCGCGGCGTGCCGCGGGCCGCGAGCCGACAGCCGCGTGCCGCGTGCCTGACCTCCGGCGGTAGCAACTTCGGCGGATAGGAACCACCCTGGACCGGCTGACCAGGGGGTTCGACCACATGAAATCGCGAATCAGCAAGACCCATGACCAGGCGGCCGGCAGCATCGCCGAGGCGGACTCGCTCATATCTGACAAGGCCAAGGTCGAGACCAAGCAACGGGTCCTGGCCGGTTTCCGCGACCACTTCTACCTTGCGGACGATGACATTGCCGCCCTGACCCTGGCCATGGAGCCGGTCGACGACAGGTTCTTTGACGCGCTCGCCAAGGCCAAGCGCATCACCAAGGACTGCGAGATCCTCCTGGGGTTTGAGAATCAGAGACTGGGCCTGGAGCTGATGGAGCAGGCCTCCAAGCATCTCAACCTGGCATACCAGAAACTGTTCAAGTGGATCCAGCGCGAATTCAAAGCCCTCAACCTGGAGAATGCCCAGATCAGCTCCTCGATCCGTCGGGGGCTCCGCGTCCTGGCCGGCCGGCCTTCGCTCTTCCAGGCCTGCCTCGCCTTCTTTGCCGAGGCCCGGGAGCGGGTCCTGTCTGATTCCTTCTTCATCGCCCTGACGGGCACATCGCGGTCCGGGGTCGAGGACAAGACGGTCAAGCCGATAGACATGTCGGCCCATGACCCCCTCCGCTATGTAGGCGACATGCTGGCGTGGGCCCACTCGGCAACGGTGGGCGAGCGCGAGGCTCTGGAAGCGCTCTTCGTGGCCGAGGGCGACGAGATCGCCCATGGCCTCAGGACCGGGAAGCAGACCGATCTCTGGCACCTGGGCGCGGACGATGGCGACGAGGCGCCCGAGTTCGACTCGGCCCAGGCCCTCAACGAACTCATCGACCGGGACATGTCGGCGGTCGGCCGCATACTGCGGCAGCGGCTCGAGCAGGTCATCCAGTCCAACGAGGAAATCCATCCGGCTTACCGGCTGGCGAATCTCGTGGCGTTCTACCGGCTGACGTTTTCGAATCTGCTGGGCGGCAGCTCGGAGCTTCTGAGCGTCATGGCCCATGCCGAATCCGAGGCTCTCCGGCAGTTCCGATCTCTGATCAGAGATCACATTGCCGCGCTCCAGGGTGACTTCCAGCAGACTCCCGGAGACCTGCGGCCGCCGTCCTTCCTGCAGGACGCGCTCCGGCAGCTGGGGTCCATCATGGATACCTACGAGTCTTCCTTCTCTGCCGCGCTCGACCGCGAGGCCGACTTCCAGCCCATTCTTGCCGAGGCGTTGGAGCCGTTTCTGTCCGGGTGCGAGAACATGGCCAGGACGTTGCATCCTCCGGACGATAGCTTGTTCCTGATCAACTGCCAGCAGGCTGTCGCATCCTCTCTGTCCAAGTACGACTTTACTCGGGCCCGAGTGGGCGAGATCAGGGACGCGACGGGTCGAGAGGTTGGCAAGCTCGTCTCTTTGACGTATTCCTTCTTCCGGGAGGGATCCGGCCTGAGCGAGATTATCGCCGCGATCGAGGCGTCCACGGCTACCACCCCCGAGCTGTTCCAGCCCCAGGCACTCGCTCTTGCCAGTCACACTCTCGATAATTTCCTGCCGTCGGCCCTGATGGATGCGGTCGAGAACTTGAGACATCTCCAAGACTCCAGCCTGGCGCGGGAGATCGGCGAGGAAGCGGCGGCCCGGTTCTGTGCCGATTTTGCTCGACTGGAAGAGCGTCTTGTACTGGCTGACGAGCTCGCGCGCGACGGCGGCGACGGCGACACCCAGAGGCTGAGGGAGCTGTTCCCCCGCACGCTGGGGGAGGTCAAGGTGTTGCTATCATGACGGGGTCACTCTCAGCCTTTCCAGCTCTTTATGACCCCGCGACAGAATATAAACTGGTTACATGCAACTTCCAACCGGCCTTCCCGTCCGCCCGGGACTGGCCCATCTCCCCGACGGACTGACCGTAGAAGAGGTGGGAAGTGAGGATCGTCCCTATTCACGAGGTGTTCGCATGGGTCCGCGGCGACGCCAGCATCAAACTCCTGCGGCAAGTTTGCCGTGCCTGTCCTGGACTAGCACCAGCCAGATAGATAAAAAGGCAGGAGAACTGTCAGGCGATGAAGCCATGGTGGAGCGGAGACAGGCCAGGCAGGCGTGTGGTATTTCCGCAACGGCTTTATATAGCTCTATCTATAGGGTCAGGGGTTAGCGTCACGGCGTACTGCTCCTTGCCGACTGAGCTACGTGATCTTGGATTTCTCAGCAGCCCGACTTGTGCCGCTCAGCAGGTTTTGCTTTCGCCACTCGACGGCTGCGGCCACCTTCTGGGCCTTCTCGTCCCGTTCCTGCTCCTTCTGGCGCGCACGCCGAGCCCGTTCTTCCAACCTTTCCGCAGCCAGAACAGACCGTCGGCCGAGTTTTTCCTTTCTCTTCTGAAACCACGTGTTCAGCAATTCTTCCTCGGTGAGGACAGGAGGTCGTTCCTCGATGGGCGGGCCGCTCGGTTTCAATATCTGCCTGACGACGTGGTGCTTGTGCCGCGACGTCTTCCACCCGGAGCTGATCGACACGACGTCTCCGAGGCGGAGAGACGAGTTCGGGTCATGGACCATCAACTGGCGGGGTGCGTTGAATGTCTGCAGGTGAAAGATGTGTCACTAATACCCGGCCACGTCCGGCGGGGAGAATATCTATGGGCTCGCCTACCTTTTGGAGAGTGGCGTTCCACTTCTGGCCTCCGACCCGGACCTTTACGGTCTTGGCCATGAGGCCGGCAGAGACAACCACGCCGCGCATCTCTCGGCAGAGACATCGGGCCGTATGCTGTCTGATATCGATTGGCGGCATCTCTGTCGGGCCGGGTGCGCTCTCGTCCGGTCGGCGGCTAGTCGTGCTCGCGAACCTGAACAGGCAGCCGAGCCGGAGGGCTGCGGGCGGAATTATGAGTGAACTGGGCATGGGAGCAGATCCTAACCTTGCCAATGGCACGAACGAGGCCATGGCTGGCTCCTCCGCTCCAGGCGCGTGCTCGGGTGGGAGGGGGTGAGCTCCGGAGCGCGGGGCGCAATGGAAAGGTGGGGCGTCCAGTGGGATTTTTTTTTCTGGGTTGTGGGATGATGGGCCGGTAGAGCAATCTAACCACATGCCGCATGGCAGCTTGACACGTTGGCAAGCAGCAGCCCCGAACCTACTCCACAACACAGAGCATTTCACACCATCTGCGCTCCGGATATAATCATGTCGTCGATGGAGGATCACCCGATCAAACGGCCCCGTCAGTCCCCACCCCCACCCAGCCCAATCCGGCCCGCTCCGTGCCCAGACTAACGCGGCGCCCGCCAGGCACCCAATCGCTCCCGTCGCTGTCGCTCCCCCAGCTCGTAGCCGAGCAAAAAATACCGATCCCCTCGACAGACAAGAGCACCCGCCGGCTCATCGTCGTGCTCTCCAATGCCAGCCTCGAGACATACAGGGCGGCCAGCGGGCCGAGACACGCGGGCCCTCGAGGGGAAGAGAAATACTCGCTCCTGAACAGTGACGAGCATATCGGGGTGATGAGGAAGATGAACCGCGACATCAGCGGTGCGCGGCCGGACATTACACATCAAGTAGGCAGCCAGGCGGCGGCGGCAGCTGCAGCTGCAGCCGGCCTCGCCCTCCCCTGTGCGCCTGCACGGCAGGACTGGCTGGCAGATTGGCTGACCGATCCAAGTGTCTCCTCACCCTCCTCGATTCGCCCGTCAACAAGGCAGGGAAGCTGCAGATATATATCCAGACCGCCAAGGGAGTGCTCATCCATGTGTCGCCCACGGTCCGGATTCCTCGGACGTTCAAGCGATTTGCCGGCCTGATGGTGCAGCTCCTACATCGGCTGTCTATCCGGTCGGCCAACTCGCACGAGCGGCTGCTCCAGGTGATCAAGGGCCCGATCACGGACCATCTGCCCCCGAGCTGCCGCAAGGTCACGCTGAGCTTTGATGCCGATGTGGTCCGGGTGCGAGACTACATCGATGGACTGGGGAAGCAGGAGAGCGTGTGCGTGTTCGTGGGGGCCATGGCCAAGGGCGTGGACAACTTTGCGGACGATATAGTGGACGAGAAGATCTCGATCAGCAACTACAGCCTGTCGGCCAGCGTGGCGTGCAGCAAATTCTGCCACGCGGCCGAGGATGCGTGGGATATCATCTAGCGGTTGCCTGGCGGGCGCCACTCGGGCGGGGGGGAGCGGGCGCCTTTTGGTCAAACACTGGCTCGTCCGGCCATGCTACGATGAATTTCTGGGATGAGTGGCTGTTTGACCAAGGGGTGGCTTCTTCCTCATGGGCTCATCTCACTGCCCCTGGCGGCAGCCAGAACCGGGGAGGCTTTTATCAGCCGAGGCCTGGCGCACGGAGCAGACCCTGGTGGGCTATTTCAACTGGCCCTTTAGGACTGCAAAATTAACTGGATATAATCGAGATCTACTGTGTCAAAGTACAAGAGGGGTATAAGAAAGAGATGGTGCAGGAAGGGCTTGCGGAAAGGATCCGAAAACGGGTTGCTGGATGTGGCGGGGTTTGCAGCCCAAATGATCATTTTCGGTTCCACCCTCCAGCCGAATGGTAGATTTGTAGATGACAATGCGGAGGGAAACCGACAGGAGTCGAAACAGAGAAATCGAGATAGGATTCGGAACAGAGATCATCAAACTATCTTCCCCGCGTCGTCCTGCCCACGCTGCTGATGCTGTCCTCGGGCAGGACGGTGTCGGAATCGTCGGAATCGCTGAATTCCCAGGTATTGCTGTACCCCCTAGACGGTGGCGAGGTGGCCCTGTAGTAGTACCCGGCCCGAGCGGAGGCCGGGTGGGCACTGTAGAACCTGGATCGAGCAGAGGACGGGGGGGCTCGCTGGCTGCCGTACTGTGCCGATGTGGGCCCGACGTTGTTGCTCGGGCTCGAACCAGGCGGATGGATAGGCAGATGATGATACCCCGAGGTGGGAGGGGCTCGACTCGAGTGGCGTTCTTGACCGACCGAGTCGCGGGGCCGTCGGATCATGGTCCCCTGCGAAACCGAAATCGAGATCTCCCGCTCCCGCATCAATAGGACGGGGGGGTCGGGCAGGTCGGCCGGCGGAGGGCGACGCGGCAATGGGCCAGTGAAGCCGTATTCGAACGGATCCGGAAACTGGCCTCTGTCGTGTGAACGCTCCCCGTGGGCAACGTCTATGCGCCTCATTGCCCCGTAACCGGAGCCATAGCCGGGGCCGGGGCCGCAGCTGCGGCTGCGGAAACTGCGGTGGGGTGGGGATGCGTCGCGGCGGTCTGGGCGGCCGGGGTCATAGTCGCGGACGGAGAAACGGTCGCGCGATGAGGACGAGCCGCGGGATGGGGGTCGGTCTCGGCGGTCTCGGCGGGCTCGGCGAGCTTGGCTGTTCTCGCTGCTGGGCATGTCTCTCCCCATCAGAATGGCGCAGATATACAGTAGTTTGGCTTGACGGTTTGTCGTGGTCGTGGTCGTTGTAGTAGCAGCCACTGTCAGGTCCGAACTTGTTGAGCGGGAACTTGTCGGGGGCGCTGTCGACCTTAAGAAGGCCGGGATTCTTCAAGAAGGCGGATCGTGACAAGGCTCAACAGAAGTAGGCGCCACAGAAGTAGGCGGACGAGACGGATTATGCAGATTCGCCGGGTAGGGCAGGCCATGGGCGGCGACGTCACGGGTCCAGTTTCTCATCAGATTATTGGTAGGCATGTTAACAATCGGCACGGAGCGCGAGTAGGCAAGCGAGAGACCGGTTCCGGATGGGATGATGATGTATGATGTGGACGGATGGAGCCCGAGTGGGCGAGTGATGGGCCGGCACCGGGTGGGACGACGACGATGTGAAGTATGACGCGGATGGATGGAGCCGAGTAGGCGAGTGATGGACCGGCGCTGGGTGGGACGCCGATGAGGAGGGATGGTGTCACTTCCCGGGAGGAGCGGGATGGAGTGGGGGATGACGGGGGCCTGACGAGTGACGAGGGCGGGATGCAGGCTTTTCAACCCAGCCCAAGCGGGGGCTGCCATCACTGGGTGACGTGGCCGAGACCGGCCATCTCTGCTGATAAGGGCTGCTAAACGGGGGCTTGTCACGATATTTGGTTTGCAACAAGCGTTTGCACGTGCTGCCTCGAGCACTATAATCCAAGGGGCGCGCTGGGTGTCTGGCTGGCTGGCTACAAGTAGGGGCAGTACTTTCCCTGGTGGGGGTGTTGCATTTCTGCGGGACACTCCCCGCCATGCCGGTTATGTAAGCCATGTGTGCGTCACATAACTTGGGCCGCAAGAGAGAAAATTTTGGCATCAGTGCTAGAGTCTGTCCTTCGGCGGCCAGCCGGCTGGAACCTGTCTTACACATTGTCGAGGTCGAGGTCGAAGTCGAGGTCCACCCAAACACAGCCAGCCATACCCTGTCTGCTGCCCGTCGTACGGACCATACCCTGCTCATCGCATTGCCGAGGCCGAGATGACATCGATCGAGCTCGGGGAGTCGATCCCCAGGGATACGGCCCATGTATGTGTGCATCATCATTGCACCACTACACCACTGAACCGCTGCATCATCCCCGTCATCAAGCTCAGGCTGACGGTTAACTCAACCTCAGGCAGTCAGCGTGTCGCTCCCGACCTGGAGCGCAAACGTGGGCTACGAGGAAGCGGAGGAATCGGTCATGTCACGCCTGACCACGGGCTACCCCAGGCAAGCAAGCATGCGGAATCCGGACACAGCTGGCCGGCGCCTGGGTATTGTACGCGCTGACGTGACGAGTTTAGGTTCAACATTCATCGAATCATAGAGGCCTTTGCGGCCGATATCACGTCGCGCCACCCGAGGATGCGTGACACCAAGGCGCTCCTCTTTCCATCCCGGGAGGCGTCGGATCGATGTGCCGAGTTCATTCTGCGCCGGGATCCGGATGTCGGGACAATCGAGAGGATCCACCTGGTTCTCGATCCCTACCAGGACATTCCGTCTGGCCTGAGAGATGTGTTTCCCACCATCTCGGCCGTGATATGCACTGCCCGTGCGTATCGGACCGGCCGGCAGTATTGGCAGCACACGGGGGACGGGTGCTCGAGCCGGAGGGCCGAGTTCTGCCATGCTCTGTTCCGGAAAGGGCTGCTCATTCAGCAGACGGCGAGAATTCCGGGCACGTATGCCAAGGCTCCTCGGCGGTACCTGCGGGCCGGACCAGCGGTTTCAAGTCCCCCGGTGGCCCCGAGTCCGTCAAGGGACCCGAATTCCGCGGCGGCGGCCCCAAACTCATCGGCGACGCCGGCGGCGGCGGCGGCGCCGGGACAATCGCTCAATCCGGACGGGACCGAAGAGTGCTCTGGATTTGTCGAAGAGCGCTACGGAAGGAACCTGGATCTGAGTCTGGTGACGCGAGCCAGATCGGCGGTGAAGCGGCGGATTGCCGGCGCGGTGGCCGTCGACATTGATGGCCAGGCCGGTGCCTCGCCGTCGGCCGGAATGAATCCAAACGCTAGACGGCTGCCCGCCCTCGGCGAGGATGACGTATATCTCTTCCCCTGCGGCATGAATGCCATCTACGCGGCGCACCGCGCCCTGCTCGAGTACAGATCCGATCGGAAGAGCATCATGTTCGGCTTCCCGTACGTCGACACGCTGAAGCTGCTTGAGAAGTTCGGGCCGGGGTGCGAGTTCTTCGGACACGGGTCCGAGCAGGAGCTCGAGACGCTCGAGACCCGGCTGGGCGCTGGCGAGCGGTTCCTGGCCCTGTTCTGCGAGTTCCCCGGGAATCCCCTCCTGGCCTGCCCCGACCTTGAGCGGATCCGGTCGCTGGCGGACAGATACGACTTCGCGGTGGTGGTGGACGAGACGATCGGGACGATTGCCAACGTCAACGTGATCAAGTATGCGGACATTGTGGTCAGCAGCCTGACCAAGATCTTCTCGGGCGACTGCAACGTCATGGGCGGGGCCGCGATCCTCAACCCGGGGGGCTCCCGGCACTCGGATCTCAAGCAGGCTATGGACGAGATCTGCGAGGAGGACAACTACTGGGCCGAGGACGTGCTGTTCATGGAGCGGAACAGCCGCGACTACCAGTCGCGCGTCGGCAGGACCAACTCCAACGCCGAGGCGATTTGCACCGTGCTCCTGGCCAGCCCGGCCGTCAAGACGGTGTACTACCCGAAGCACAGCCCGACCCGGCGCCACTACGACGCCTGCCGGCTCCAGTCGGGCGGGTACGGCGGCCTGCTGTCGGTCTCGTTCCACGCCAAGGACCAGGCGGTCGCCTTCTTCGACTCGATCCAGACGGCCAAGGGCCCCAGCCTAGGAACCAACTTCACGCTGACGAGTCCTTACGTGCTGGTGGCCCACTACCAGGAGCTGGAATGGGCGTCGAGCTTCGGGGTGGACCCGAACCTGATCAGGATCAGTGTCGGGCTGGAGCGGGAGGATGATCTGGTGTCGAGGTTCCGGGCGGCGCTGGCTGAGGCGGAGCGGATCGTCGGCCCCGGGCGGGACCTGGCCGGGTCGGGGACGAGGTTGCCGGTCGCGCTGGCCGGGGCGGTCTGCTGAGGCAGAAAATTCTGTCCTGTCTGCTCCCCCCTGGGTGTGGTCGGGCGCGTGGATATATTCTCTATCTGCACGTGCCTGTTCGTTGTCCTGGTCCATATTGCAGTATCCCATCCGGATACGGCGAATACACTCTTCAAGTAGCGGCCCAGCTGTGTGGTCGGGTTGTGGATACATATCTACCTGCACATGCCTGTTTATCGTTCTGGACTCCACTGCTGTACTCTATCGAGGTCCGCCCTCTAAAGGTGGCCGGCCTAGCTAGGTATCTCTTCGGCGGAAGCACGAGGCCCGGGTCCTGGGGCCAGCAGTCAATCAGCCTAGCTACATGGAGAAACTTTCCATCTGATCTGATATCGGTCCATCCTGCTACACCCACTCTATAATGCATGCGGCCGGTTCCCGTGGCCAGAAGCTGACCAGGCCGCAGATGTATATATTTCCCCTCTATCATCTCGGTTTATCCTGCGAAATTTTTTGTCTACCACCTCCGAGCAGCCTGCTTCCATTCGAGTCGGGAATGGAAGATGCAGAAAATTAAGCAAAGAAAAAATTGTTACCGGACCCACCTGTCGAACCGTACAGACCCCGATAGCCAACATAACAGCATCCCCCGGCGCCGACCTGGCCGCGTACCCCCGCGACGCGACCCCTTGAGTTTTTTTCTGTCTCCACACTCTCGGCATTTGCCATACGGTGCGCCAGCGAGCTGCGGGCATTATCGGGCCGTGTGCAAGCTGGCGCCACATGGTCCGTCCGGGTCGAGCCATGCACGCGCGCGCCACACCCCGTGTGGCCATGATCTCCTCCGTGCGGGACTTGGCATGCCGGGGGCCTCAGAGTGACTCGGCGCCGCTCTGTTGTGGCTGCCTGTTGTTATAGCGCCCGCTAGCGGGGCGGCGGCGGGGCTGCATGGCCGAGCGCCTTTATGTGCGAGAAAAGCTTGCTGCGAGACGGGAAAGTCTCCTGGCAAGACGCGCACGTGAGGGCCTACGGATGCAGTGGATATTAGATTGGAGGCATGTCGAAAAGTCCAGACTGGGCCGTTCCTCACCGAGTCCCTGTCCTGCGCCGATGCAGCTTGCCGGGCCGCCTTTTTTTCCCGTCTCATCTTTGCCTTGCCCTTTTTGCGCACGGCGGCGGTGTCCGGGCTGGACAGGGTGTCTTCTTCGACCAAATTCTGGGGCCCGAGTGCGCGGGTTGGACTTGACGTGGTGGACGAAGTATCGGTGGTGCCATCTCGACCCAGACGGTCCGCCACATCGGCCCGACTTGCGTATTCGTCATCGTTCTCGTGGGTGCTGTGGCTGTCCGCCTCGGCGTTATCGTCGGTGCTGGTCCCCGCGAGCCGTGGGCTCGGGTGGGTCGATGTCGACTCGGCAGCCCGGTCTCCGTTGGCAATGCTGCTGGCCACATGGGGCCCATGTCCCTCGTCGGCTGCTATGCTGGTTCCGTCACTCTTGACACGATCGCGTATCTGGGCCCCCGCGAGCCGCGCACTCAAATGTATCGCCGCCGACTCGTCGCCGTCGGCCTCGTTGCTCTCGCCGACAGCAACGACCTCCTGTTCGAGATCTGCCGCTCGGCCGTCCTGCTGCTCGGGGAGGGACGCGGCGTCTTGGTCGGCTGGCGGCGGAGCAGGCTTCGGGTTCAGCAGCCGGTCGTCTTTCTTCATCTCGCTGCGGAGCCGTTGGGCGGCCTTCAGATGCTTCTTGCTCCGCTCGTGGGCCTCAAACTGATTCTCGCTCTTGAACCGCTTGTTGCAGACGACACACTCGATCTCCACCACCTCGGCGGACTCGTCGTCCTCGGTATCGGGGAGCTCGGGCTCGGCCGGCTGGGCCGGAGCCGGCGATGCGACAACGGGCGGGACCGACATCTCGGCGAGTCTCCGCTGATTCGCGGCTCGCGAGCGGGCGGCCTGGGCGGCGGAGGCCTCCTTCATGGACATTTGTCGCTCGGCGGCGGTCCTCTTATCCATGACGACCCTCGGGTCTCGCTTGCGGACAAAGGCCACGAAGAACAGGACGGTCTCGTTGAACTCCCGGGTCGCCTCTTGACGCACCCGCTTGTTCTCCATCTCCATCGCCCGCCTCTCGCGGCGGTCTCGCGCGTCCGAGAGCCTGAACAAGTCCTCCCACGCGAACGACTTGGCGGTCGAGAAGTTGAGCCAGTCGCGGTAGAACAGCTTGACGGTGTCGTCAAAGGTGTCCCGCTCCCCCCCGAAGCGGGAGTACGGGGTCGGGGCCTGGCCGGCGACCCTGCATGCCAGGTCTTCCTCAGCGGCGAGCCGGTCAAACGTCTCTCTCAGCACGGCGAAGAAGCCATCGGGCTCGTCCGTCATGGGGATGGCGCGGTTGAAGCGCTGGGTGAGCGACAGTAGGTCGTTGCTCGTGGTGATGCGGACATTGTGGAACTCGGGGGGGCTGTCGTCGGGGTCGCGGTCGTCCAGGATGGCGTCCCGGTGGGAGTCGTACCAGGCCCGCTCCTGGGGATCGGATAGCACCTCGTAGGCGGACTGGACATCGGCAAAGCGGCGGGTGGAGTTCTCGGTGTCGCCGTAGTTCCGGTCGGGGTGCAGCTCCAGCGCTCTCTGCCGGTAGGCTTTTTTGATTCTGAGCTGTTAGGGGTGGGTGGTGGTGGGGTGCGGGATGGGGCGGGGGATCGGGGATGACACACTCCTCGTCGGTTGCCGTCAAGGGCACTCCAAGAAGTTCGTAGTAGCAGGTTTTGGCGGTCGAGGCGGCACCGGCGGCACCGGCGGCGTGGGACGATTGCTGGCCACCCATTGCGCCAGCACGATGGCGATTCCGGGAGGGCGGTCGCTGTCGAGCTGGAGGGGAAGGAAGGGGATTTGTCGGGTGGGGGGTCAAAAAGAGAATGTTACCGCCCCGACCTCCCCTGCCGACAGAGCCTCGGCCCGAGCGACGCCACACCAAAAGGTCGGTCGATCGGTCTGAGCAGCAGTGACAGCACCAGCACCGGCAGCAGCACCTCTATCTACTGGGAGGGTCAGTGGCACTTGAAAACTGGCCGGATTTGAATTGCAAAGGCTCATTCGATATCCAATAGATTCGTCCGCTGGCATGGCTAGTCTTGATCCCACCGGGAGGGAGATGGTACGCATCGCGCCTGATGGATATCTACACCTGCCCGATAGATCAAACATGCCAATCCAGCACTCTTACCCCTCTCGCGCCCGCCCCCGCCGGCCGCCCTCCGGGATCCGGCCCCCGGCCCCCTAGCTTCTGGGTGATCATGACGATTACACCACCACCGAGTCCGGGTCCTCGTCCGGGTCCTCGTCCGGGTCCTCGTCCGGGTCCTCGTCGCTCAGCGACTGTACCTCGTCAATGGCACTGGCCCTTTCCGCAAACTCGCCGGCCTGGTCGGGAGGACACGGCGTGACGACGGTGATGACGCTGGGCCCTTCCATATTGGCCAGTGCACCCCGCCATTCGGCCCAGTCGTGCTCGTCTCGGATCAGGAATCCAATCAGCATGCTGGGATCCATCTCCTTGATGTGCAGGCGGCGCAGCCGACTGGTGTGGCAGCTGTCCACGTCGGCGTCGGTGTACTCGGCGGGGTCGGGGTGGTGCGGCAGAGCGCGGCGGGTATGGTGCGGGTCGAGGTAGAACAGATACGACTGCTGGGTGCCGATGAAGTAATGAGAGGAGGACGGGCGACCGCTGGGAAACAGTCAGTGCCGGCACGACGCACAGATGGATGGCCGGCACACACGGGGGGTTATCAACGTCTCTGGGCTGACACACGGACGTGGCCTGCCGGGCCGGGGAATTCCGGAATTCCTGCTCACCCGGCAATGCCAACCGACTGGGTCATGCGGAGGCAGGCAATCAGGCCGTCCCAGTAGGTGGCCGTGATCTTGTCGGTCCCGAGCCGGGTGCCGACCAGGATCAGGGTCGGGCCGAACGGCTGGCCGTCGGGCTTCGCCACGGCGAGGAACGCGGCCGTGTCGACCTCGGGGCTGTCTCCGGTCGAGTAGACGCGCAGGCAGGAGCTGTGCCGGTCCACGAGGGCGCTGGGACGGCGGGTCAGCGGGACATTGGGGGTACCACTAGGTTGTCTTACTTGATGCATCGAGCGGTCGCCGACGGACCAAACCACTGACCGGGGTACGTGCCGCAGGCCTCGGCCCCGTGGTGGACGAAGCTGTGGATCGAGTAGGGGGCGGCCGGGTGGTCGGCGAAGAGGGAGAGAATGCGGCGCTCCTCCAGGGGGGCGTCGCCCCTTCGCCAGCCTGGTTGTATGCCGGGTTAGATGGGACAGAGAAGGAGGGAGAGAGAGAAGGGGGAGAGAAGAGTGAGAAGGGAAAGAGAAGAGAGAGAGAGAAAAAGAGAGAGAAGAGAAAGAGAAGAGAGAGAGAGAAGAGAGAGAAAAAGAGAGGGAGAAAAGAGAGAAGAGTCGAGCTGGTTGGGTGAGATGGACCGAGGATTGGGACAGATGGGACGATGATGGAGACGGATGGGACGAGGATGGAGACAGATGGGACGAGGATGAGGTGGCCGGGCAGCGGGACGGCTCCAGAGGACGACGACGGGCGCCTACCTCTTCCGAGCTCCTGGATGATCATGGCGTTTGCCAGCAGGCTCTGGCCGGACCGGATCATGCACCCCCATCCGCTGTCGGAGGTGAAGCCGGCGTGGTCGACGAGCTGGGACTTGATCTTCATGGACAGACTCAGGGCCGAGTATGCCTTTGGATCGGGCGATCGGGCGATTGGGTGGAAGTCGGACCGGTACGTCATCCATATTCTAGAGCCAAAGTCGTCGAGAAAGGCGGCCGGCCAGCCGCCCTCGTTCAGAGGCCCGTCTGCCGGCCCAGGCGGGGATGCGAGATCTGGCTTGGCGCCATCCTGGGGCAGGCCGGCTGGCGGGGCCGGCGGGTGGGGAGGAGCAGCGGCAGCGGCAGCGGCCGGCGGGGCCGCTGCCGCTGCCGCACCAGCCGCGTCTTGCGCAGTGGGGTCCCGAGCGCCGGACGATGACGGACCTTGCTCGGACGGGGTCGGGGGGCTGCGATCGGCAGGAGCAGCTGGCGCCTTGCAGCTGGCGCCGCTGGCGCCGCTGCCGCTGTCGCGGCGGCTGCTGTCCTGGCGGAGGGTGTATTCGCGGCCGAGGCACCATGCCGGGAGATCCAAGCCGGCGTCGTTGATGGGCTCCGGGTCCCATATCATCTGCACAATCCGCTTACCCAGGTCGATGCTGGCCATGGCCGGGTTCCTCGACGGCGGAGGTGGGGGGGCGGCAGAGATGGGGGGGCGGCAGAGATGGGGGGGGGCGGCTGGAGAGGCTGTAGATGATGGATATGGGCCAGGTTTCCAAGATTGGTGTCCAAGGGGGGAGCTGGCCAGGCTAGGTGGATGGCTAGGGGGAGGCCATGGGGAGGGTGGGTTGGCGGAGTCAGCAGTGATGATGCAAGCTAGCTAGGGATGGGGATGGACATGTGACTTGGTCAGCTGGAGGATCAGCCTCTTCCAGGGGGCGAATGAAGCCAGATAATTAATTTGAGCCATTTGTTTTCTTTGGAGTTGGACGCCAGAGTCGCTGATGTGTTTTAGTGCTCATCTTTGCAGCAGAAATGTGGAGAATAGAGAGGAGGACCTGGGTCCGAAAATAATGAGGACAACAACGTAAACTGATAGTGACTTGATATTGATGCCAGGCCTAGCAGTGGCTGGCAATAGATACAGGCCAGCAAGAAATACAGGCTGGCAAGAAATACAGGCTGGCAAGAAATACAGGCCAGCAATAAATACAGGCCAGCAATAAATAAAGGCTGGTGAATGGTTTTATTTTGCATACATGTACCCTTGCACGGAAAAAAATATAAAAAATAAAAAATAAAAACCAACACACCTAGTATGGAAAAAACATCCCAAGTGGGTTGATTCTTACTGGATAGACGTGGTATGCATCAGCCAGCCTGGCGGCAGGTAGAGGGAGAGGAAGAGGGAGAGGGCAGTAACAGGGGAGCTTTTGTGCAGGAGGTGGGGAGAAGCCGGGGGTGGGGCGATCCCAAAACAATCTAAATAAAAAAGTAGGCTGATTCTTTCTCCAGCTGCAGCTTCCAAGCAGCCATCCTGACATTCCGATTGATGCGTGTTATCAGCAGCAAGTACCCTTTTCACCTTCTGGCTCTCCCTGCGGCGACAGGGAGGGTTAGTGATTCTGCGCCAGGGCTCTACGGTGGCCGCCGGCCGGACCCACCACGCCTCCGCCTCTACCACCTCGGCAGACGTGCAGCCAACGACGGCCCAAACGAGAGGACAATTTTTACCACCGCACAGCAACTATTACAGGCGCCTTACCACCACCACCAAGTAGCAACCATGGCGCGAGACAGAGATAGAGGCCCGGATCGATTCAGCAGGGGCGGGCGGCGGCAATTCCAGCCGGCCTATCTCGCGGACGGCAGGGCACCGGGCCCAGGACCGCGCGAGCCATACCCGGCCGAGGGCAGGGGGGCAGGGCCGCCGCAGCTATATGGCAGACCGCAGGGACCGCGCGGACTTCGCGGGCAGCAGCAGCCGCCGCCGCACGAACTAACCCTGCAGGAGGAGGCTAGACAGACCTCCCACACCAACCACGGCCAGCAGTCGTTCTGGGGCCGGGGATCCAAGCTCCGGGACCTGCCCGTGTCGTTCCAGAGCGGCGGCACTGCCCCTCTGGATAAGCTGCCGGAGCAGGAGTCAGAGCTGGGTATGCAGGCCGGCCGGGCGACTGGCCTGGACAGCGATGGACAGGCCTCCCGGCAGGCGGCGGTCGGGCCAGCTCCCAAGCCCGCGCCCACGTCCGTCCCCATGCCTGCTCCCGCTCCGACAGCTACGATAGCTGCTACGCATCGGCAGGCATACCGCACGGATGCGCGGCCGAGCCGAGTCCCAAGCCGCCAGCCTGATACAGGCGGTCGTGGTAGGAATGCGGACTCCAACAATGACGGACCCGAGACCGATTCCAGCACCGAGATCATTACGTTCAAAGGCCGCAGGCGACAGCCCCAGCAGCAGGCCCGTAACGCCAAGGCCAGCAATGACAAAGCCGATGAGGCTAGGACGACGGCCCCCGACCCGATCAAGCCCGGCGGCGCGAACGAGCCCGACCTATATCGCCAGCTCCAGCATGTTGACCCGATCCAGGACTACATTGCTAACATGGAGCAGCACGACACCCTCGCCGAGCAGGGAGACCCTGTCAACAAGCTGAGGCTGCCGATGCTGGCCATCCACGGGCTCGACGACGACAACGACGACGGCGGCGGCGCCAGCCGTGATGGCGGCCAGGGTGACCATGAGCAGGCAGCCGATGCAGCCTCTGGCCTCGCCGAGCTGGTGGCGCTCCGGCGCCGTCGCGGCGCCGACAACGAGCTGGACGTGATGGACAAGATGGACAAGATGGACAACCATCTGGCAGCGCGCAAAAACCAAAAATCGAGCAGGAAGCAGATCAAGCAGCGGGCCGGCTGGGCCCCGGGCCAGCCCGACGGCAGCGAAAACGACAAGCACCACCTGGCCGAGACCCAGGAGAGGATCCGGCTCAAGCGGGCCGAGCATAGGCGAGAGCGGGAGCAGCTGCGGGCCACCGGCCAGCTGGGCAGGCAGGCCGCCCAGCCGGACGATCTCCTGGCTCGGTATAAGAACGGCATGACGTTTGACCAGATTGGCAAGGAGTTCCAGGATTTCATGATCGAGTCCAAGTCCACGTAAGTGGGGCCGGCGCCCGCCGGCCGCCGGCCGCCGGCCACGGCCGCAATGGCCAGGGCCCCGAACCCTGTCGCTGACAAGCCGCAGGTTGGTCTTCCCCCCGCTGGACCAGACCGCCCGCAGGGCCGTGCATCAGGTTGCGAGCCGGCTGCGGATCGCGTCGAAATCCATGGGCGACGACGTCGACTGCCGCCGGCCGGTGCTGTACCGGCGCAAGATCACGCTGCCGTACTCGGCCGACGGATTCGACCGCTGCCTCTCGGAGGTGTACCGCACCTTCTTCTTCCGGCCGGACGCGCGCCAGTCTCGGTGGGGCATCCCGTACTTCAAGTCCCAGTCGGCGGGCCAGGGCAGGTCGGCCGGGGTCCGGGACGGCGAAGTGGTGGGCGGGTCCCTGCCGGAGCTGGCGTCGGACAATCGCGGCCGCGCCATGCTGGAGAAGATGGGCTGGAGCCGCGGCACCGCGCTGGGAGGCGTCGACAACAAGGGCATCCTGCTGCCGGTCACCCAGGTGGTTCGAAAGACCAAGGCGGGCCTCGGCGTCGTCAGGCAGGGCCGGGCCGTGTGGATCGCTGATGACAGCTCGGCCGAGGAACCGGCCAAGCACGAGGCCATGGAGAAGACCGGCTGAGTTGGCCAGGCCGACGGACCGGCTAGCACCAGCCGGCGGGGGAGGGTTCACGATTCGGGCCGGGGGATGCGGACCGGAAAGGCCGGGGAGAACAAACGATATCAGCAACGCATCCGAGTTCTCCAAGGACGCAGCCAGCCCGGATACGCAAGGATCACGGGCCAAGTCACAGCACTAATAGCATCCGTACAAGGCGCGCGAGTGCCGACTACCCAGTATCAATTCCCGACCTGAAGGTGATTGTACAGACCGCGAACCGGATTCTCGTTTAACGAAGACTAGAAAAAGAAGGAAAAACCCCCGCCCTCAGTAGTAAACCAGCCATAACGCATTAGGTGACCATGCCAATCCAACCCCAGCCGCCCCCCCATGCCGACCGACCGCCAGCTGTGACACGCGAGAAATGGGCTGCGCCGGCAGACACGCCGGGTCCGACACGGTCCGCCATGCCGGCTGAGGGAGGTGGCCTATTTTGTCGAGGAAGAGTACTTGGTGACGGCCTTCGTCCCCTCCGAAACGGCATGCTTGGCCAACTCGCCCGGCAGGATGAGGCGGACGCTAGGGGTGGCGGGTCAGAACGGGGCACGTCGGTGGGGATCGCGGCCGGCGGAGCCAAGGGGGATGACTCACGAGGTCTGGATCTCTCGCGAGGAGATGGTCGACTTCTTATTGTAAGCGGCCAGCTTGGAAGCCTCGGTCGCGATCCGCTCGAAAATATCTAGCGGGGCGTCAGCGGAAGCGCTATAGCGGGGATATTTGGAGAAGTGGTGGACCAAGTTTCTTGAATGTGGGAGCTGCTGGGTATGGGAGAGAGCTGGGTATGGAAAAGAGCTGGGCTGGGCAGGATTGGACTGTATGGGATCGGGCGTGGCGGATTGGACCGAGCTGGACTCGAGTTGCTCACCATTGACAAAGGAGTTGAGGATGGACATGGCGCGATTGGAAATGCCGGTGTCGGGGTGGACCTGCTTGAGGACTGAGACCAGGTCAGCCAGAGAAGGATGAATCGGAGCGCATCCGCCAGCTCGCGAGCGCGACGCGACGAACCCTTGTAAATGTACGTCGAGTACGTCTCCTTCCGGGACTTGTTGCGCTTCTTCTTGTGCTCGGCCGGCGCCTTCTTGCCGGCCTTGTCAATGACCTTGGTCGTCGTCTTGGTCGGCTTCTTCTCCGAGGGTTTGGCGGTGGTGGCCGGAGACATGGTGACGGGACGCGGGAGGTGGTGACGGTAGACGGGAACGTGCGGTGACGGTCGGGAGACGCGAAATTGCGACGCGCGCGAGTGTTGTGTAAATAAAGAGGATGTGGTTATTTGGGTATTGTGAGATTGGGATGTCGAGACGTCGCGAAAGGGGAGAAGGGAAGGAGAAGTTCGGGAGGTTGGTTGGGGAGCGGGGGGGCTTTTGTAGCTGGCCGACAAGACCGCTAGTGGTTTTACTGATTGACGGGCCGGGCCTAGTGGCGGGTGGTCGGAGTGGCTGTGGGAGTGGTAGTGTCAGTGGGGCCACGAAAAATGCATTTGATTTTTCCAAGTGAGAGAGGGCGGGGGGAGGCGCGCGCACCGTGTTTTGTTTTAAGCGTGACGGACCCACATTTCATCGGGCCGGCCAATAAAACCCCGCGCGCCGTGGGAGCGTGTTTCTGCCCACTCGGTTTTATTTCTTCCTGGCCCAGGCCTGCTGCAGCTTCATATTGAGCGCCCATCTTGGGGGTGCCGCATTTGCTGCAGCTTTGCAGCTGCCGCTGCCGCCGCCGCGATCGCCGCCACCACCACTGCGGCTGCTACTTGTACTCCTGCAGCAGCAGCCGGCGCCACTGCCCAGGCCACTGTAAATAGCCAAATCAAGCGAACAACAGAATAATAGAATGGGCATGTTGATGCACCAGCATGGCGGTCCCTACTTTCCATTTTGCGCTCCTCCTCCCTGTGGAATGGCGCAGGCGCCACGAGCAGTAGCCCTAGCAGCAGCAGTGCAGCGACTAGCTGGCTGGCAGCACAGCAGCGCTGGTGAATTCTGGCTGATTGCGCGCCACCAGTCCAGCCCCAGATTACGTGTTTCCATTTTCGGCCTAGCGCGTGACCTCCCGGGTGATCCATCGCGACTCCTGCCACCCGCGTCAAAACTACATAAAAGGGCACCCCTCTGTCCTTTCCTCCTCCCGGCCACCTTCTACTTGATCCCTCTGTCAACAACCATATCCATCACGTCAATTCGACTCGGCCATCTCGCCGTCTCCCTCGTCGGTCCACCGCACAAGCTCACCACCCATTGCACCAGCACCTTACTCGACGCCCCCGCTCCCGCAACCTCACTCAGTTTATTTTCCCCCACCCCAATTATCACCATGACGGGAGGCAAGTCCGGTGGCGGCAAGGCCAGCGCCAAGACTGCGCAGTCGTAAGTCACGTCTCCCGCGTCCTGGTCGCGTGCCGGCATCACCAGCCGACCGCGGCCTAATCGCCCGCCTCCCTGGCCTGGCTGACCTGACCCGTCTCGCAGCCGTTCTTCCAAGGCTGGCCTGGCCTTCCCCGTCGGCCGTGTCCACCGTCTGCTCCGCAAGGGCAACTACGCTCAGCGGGTCGGCGCCGGCGCGCCCGTTTATCTGGCCGCCGTCCTCGAGTACCTCGCGGCCGAGATTCTCGAGCTGGCTGGCAATGCCGCCCGCGACAACAAGAAGACCCGCATCATCCCCCGGCACCTGCAGCTGGCCATCCGCAACGATGAGGAGCTGAACAAGCTCCTCGGCCACGTCACCATCGCCCAGGGCGGTGTGCTGCCCAACATCCACACCAGTATGTTACCTGTTCCGCCCCGGGTGCCCGCCCCACCCGCGCGCCGCATCGTCGCTAACCGCACCAGACCTGCTCCCCAAGAAGACCGGCAAGGCGCAAAAGGCCAGCCAGGAGTTGTAAGCGGCTCGGCCGGATTGGAGACAGTCTGGGTAGTCCCCGAACTCGGATGGATACGCGAGCTGGGCTTGATGACAACATGGATTCGGGCGGTGGGCGGAGGCGGCAGGGGATACGGATACCGGTTTCGCGTTAGGGACGTAAAGTAATCACTGGGAAATGAACATGGGCAGGGCGTGTTCACCAGTGGATATGATACTTGCAGTTGACATTGACATGCATTTGGCGCGTGGCGTAGATGTGTCTGGGCCCGAAGCAATGTGGCGACGGTGGTGCGATGGTCCGGCGGGGAGCTGGATCGGCAGTTCCGCCATTGCCAAGCGACTCGTCGAGCCGGAGGCATGGCGGAGAGCAAGTCACAGCCTGGGTGATGATCGAGTTGAACTTGGGTTCATTCCCATGGCGGGACTGGCGAGAAGCTGCGCTCTCGGCCGTACCGCTACCGGGTCCATCATCAGGCTGTACCGACCGCCGGATCATGGCCAGCCCCCTCGGCAAGTTGGCCTGGCAGCGGTGCGTTTTCCCAGCTCCCACTCTCGCCAACCTGGATTGGCGCCGCGATATCAACTGACCCAAGTGCAGCGCTACCCATGGCCGAGGAGCACAGAATCGGCGCCATTACCACCTCGGGAAGAATGACTCGATTGAATGCAGCACAAGCCCCCACCAAGCAACTAGAGCCCATCCCCAACTCTATCTCTCTGTGCCTGCCTGCATGTCTGCCTGTCTACCCCAGACGCGGCGCGGCGGCATCACCAGCTCCCTCAGGTACTCGCATGATGGTCGGGAGCTATGATCCGTCAGCAATGCAGGTGCCCGTGGGCGAGCCAGCCAGTCCGCCACAGGAATACTGACGCTCAGTGTTGACGACCGGGAGGTTCCGTTCGAATTTACTGCCTGCCAGCATGTCAGACCGGCGAGCAACGAGCCATCGGAGCGCGCGGGAGCAAAAGGTGGTACTTACCTCCGGGGGCAGTAGGGGGGGTATACGGGTCGGGCGACTTCCACGTGTTCAGCAGCTTCTCGGTCTCTCTCAAGAGTGCCTGATTCCCGTATCAGAGCCAGCCAGTCCCGCCAGGAAGCTCGCGCGGTGTCGGCTGGGTGTCGTGGGGCGGGGGGTGCGGCAGCCAGCCGGTGGGCAAGGTAGGGCAGGGTAGGGCAGGCGGTACTCTTTGCAGTCTCGGGTCCGATACGGCGCGATTCGCCTCGAATAGGGACCGGATGTACAGGGCCTGGCCACGCCAGGCGCGCCGCTCGACGGTCCAGTCGAGCGCGAGCTTGAGGCTGCGCCGATACAGCGATCTGGTAATTGGGCACGGTCAGATGTGCTGCCGCTCGGGTCGCGCGCGCTGAATATCCCGTGTTGGTCGCTACTCACAGTGCTGTGACTCGTCCAGACATGGCGCTGAGTGGTGGGGGAGAGGGCGGGGGGGTGCCCGACCCGGCTTGGGCGCTGTCTCGTGAGCTGGCGCGGTGTTGGCGTGATTGAGGTAGCAGTTGGTGCGCGGGAATGTCGTCACTAGGGGGGGCAGAGGAGGAGAGAGTTGTCCCGGTCCAGAGGTCACGTGGCAGCAGGCCCAGTCCTGGGCAGGGCAGTGGGCCCGCGCCAAAACAAGGCGCTAAAAACATCATCCCACCCCAGAACCGCATCTCAGCTAATAGTACAATCAAAAGAACGCGACCGACACCATTATATTCAGCTCAATCAGAGCATCATTTCCATCCTATTTTCTATAGGTTAGGGCCCCCCTTTTTTTTATTCAAGCTCAACTGTTACTAGGCGCTTGCAGCATGGGCTTTTCGAGAAGTCCGATGGAAGTCTAATTTGTTATATAGAATGTCATGGGTTGACCATGACATTCGTCACATGACACAGGAGGGGGGGCGAGGCGCTGACCCAGCTCGTCGCGCGAGACGACCCCGCAGCGTAGGGGCAGCTACACAGCCCAAGGCCTACGGGGCGGACGACGGGCCAAGTGGGTCAGCGAGGCCACGATCGAGGATAGACGGGCGTCAGGGTTATGCATTCGCTGCGGGTGCAGCGAGCATTTCATTGCCAACTGCCCCTATAGAGGCGCTGCGAGGCCGGGCAGCGTGCGCGTCGTGGAATCCTCAGCGTGGGGAGGCGGCGTCGTCACGGAACCAGAGCTGGAAGACGAGGGGGAGAATACCCCAGAGGAAGAGGCCGAGCAGGCCGAGCAGGGAAAAGAGTAGCCCTGAGTCATAGTCGGGACTCAGGGCCGGAGGGCCAAGTCGAAAGCGAGTTGAGTGCAGCGTGGGAGCAGCGCATGATCGGCGAGTCGAAGTACGTAGACCTACTGATCAACGGAGAAAAATATGTGTCTGCTCTGCT